>VZTN01011825.1:110358-158793 GCA_013400515.1 Erpornis zantholeuca
GGCGGCCGCAGTCCGGCGCTGTCCGGCCGCTCGCGGGGGCCTCCGAACTGCCGCACTGAGGACAGGGAAGCCGGGCGGACGGCGGTGGCTCTGCGTTCGGGGTGATGCTTGCCCTCGGGCCCTTCCCAGACCGCCGGAGGACAGGGCTCGGGGAGTCCGGAGAGAGTGGGACCGGCCGCGGCGGGCAGGGCTGGATGCTGGGGAGGTGCTCGGCTGCTCATGCAAGCCTCTCTCTTGCGCTGTTCCGTGGCCTGAGCTACTTGTGAAATTCCGTGAAAAAGTTACAGAATATCAGGAAACTCGGAACAACGCTGGTAGATGGAGCAAGAGGGAGGAAAGACATGCGCAAGTCGTCGAATTGATATTGAAGTGTAGCAGGACGGGCTCATGCTCGTCTCGATCTCAGTTCCTCTACACCATGTGCTCCTGGGCACGGATCCTGCGGGAGCCAGCACCTCCGGAGTTTGGTGCGGGTCACCCCCTTCCCTATGGCGTTAAGGCACCGAAGGACAGCGCTGCGCTGTGTTAGTGGCCTCTGGGGAGCCATGGGAGGCCCGTCCCTCTGTGGAAGGCACAGGGCACACCATGCATGCTGGGCATACCAGCGGGATTACACTGGATCCAGCCCAGGCAGCGCTCGTTCCTGGAAGCCAGCGGTGGACTACCAGCGGATGGCTTCGGCACTGAAGCCACTCTGGAAAGCGAGTACACAGTGAACACTTGGTCCATTGAGTGAAATCCTTACCCGAAAATACAGCAGTGTGTTTCCTTCAGTGTTAAAGTAACCTTTCAAGTACGATTAAATTTTAACAAATTTGAAAATAAATATGCTAAGATGATCCAACTAGGACTAGTTGGATAAGGTACAGCAGGATATAAGGCTGGCTGCTGGAGCTGTGGCCCACTTAGCCACCTACCTGGCCACAGAGAGAACAGGTCTGTGCTTCAATTTCATAGCAACATATCAGGGCTAAGTGGCCTAACTCCAGCTGAAACCAACGGGCCTCTTTCAAAAGACTTGTGCTGGGGCTGTAACAGTCCCGAGGAACTCGCAGGACAGCCCAGAGGTTGTTTCATACCGTGGTGCTGTGGATCAGCTCAACTCAAACCGCTTCTCCACCACACTGCCTCTAAGGAAAACAGCCAGGGCTGTTCCTAATTAAAGGAAGCAGAACTGCCTAAAGAACCCATTGGGAAAAGGAAACTGTGCAAGAGAGGCAGGAAACTGAAGAATGGGGTGAGGGAAATGGCAGTTCACGTAAACATAATGAAAGTTCATTAGTTTTTAGACATTCATGTTGGGATAAACTCATCTTTCATGACCTCAGAGAACATGTGATTTAGGACTAGATTCAACATCCTCCAAAGTCCTTGGAAATGTTTCCATTGATTTAAGTAATGTTGGATCAGGACACTGTTAATGCTCTCAATCATTTTTGCTGCAATAAACAGTGGCTTGGGAAGTTTGAGACATTTACAGTTGGTATGATTTTCTCAGCTCCATAAATTATATGTTTCATCAATTTTGGAATAAAATGGTCCTGATTAGTAGCAGACAAAAATATGGCCTACCATTTTCTTGCTGTACAATTAGATTAAATTATCCTCAAATAAATCCTGTAGCTTGTGGGGGTTTTTTTTACCTCATCTGAGTAGATCACAAATATCATTTGTTGTTTTTTATGCTGATACTGACCATCTGATTAGAAAACTACCAATCTTTTGGGGTGATTGCTGCTTTTTATTCTGTGATCAGTAATATGCTCACACCCTGGGTGAAGAGGCTGTACAAGAAATATTTGAGTGTAGTTAAAAACACATTCTCTTTTGCATCACTCTGACAACACAAAGCAAATTTAAGCCCATCAGTGCACTACAAAGCAGCTGGAGCATACTGGGCAATCTGGCTCATTATGGGTAAATCTCTTATCTTTGCCCTATTTTTTCACATTTCTTATTACTAAGGCTGTTTGTATGGAAAGAGGATTTGTACAAGAATTATTCCCCACCTGAAATCATAATCCTCTTTGTGACATTGTAATAACTTCTTCAGCCACCACATGTAATATCATAAACACATGCTGATGACTTCTATTGGAAACTAGAGAAAAAGAGCTCTGATGAGACTAAGTCTGTGTTCTTGGAAACACGGACCATAATCTTACAAACATTCTTGCACATGAATTATTATAAGCTTATATGTAGTCCAGTTAAACTCCCTGAGTTTAAATTACCCCATGTGTAATTTCATCATAATCTATAGAATTAATGTGGCTCAATCAAACTTTCAAAACCAGATTTGATTTCTGTGTTCAGCTCAATGGCTGAGGATATGAAAGGGGAGACTGTTGAGTCCTACTGGTGGTGTCGAGCCTAGCCATTCCTGAGGTGGAGCATTGTCTCCTTCCTACCCATCTGATCCTGATAAGGGCCTTGGTTTAACCAGCTGGCTCAGCTGGGGAGGAGTGGGATGATTTCCCTGAAGGACAAAGGGAGTTCGTTTGGGAGAGCTAAACTGTACAGGAAGATAATGTGCCAGGATGAGCTCTAAAGGGTGATATATAAGGGAAGGAGGAATGCTCTGCTGAGTGGTGTGGCTGGTCTGAGGGAGAGGAATAGGGCTCTGAACTGGGGAGAATGGTGGTACCAGCCATGGGGCTGGGTGAGCAGATGAAGGAATACACCACTGTGTGTGTTTGTGGTCGTGGGTGTGATTTTTGCCTGGAGCAGAGGAGTAGGTTCCTGGGTGGGAGGTGGGAGCTACAGAGCTTGGAAGTTCTGGAGTGCAGGGAGAAATCAAAGCAGAAGCTGTGCTGCCTTGGTACAGGCAGGAGGTGACTCCGGGGAGGAGGGGTCCCACCCTGCACTGCTGTTGATGGAGCTCACTGGCCTGCAGGTAATGGGGGGAGCTGGCTAAGGACAGTGCTGGCCAAGAGCCTGGTGCTTTAGGAAGAGGAAGGATCACCAGGATTCCTGTATTATAACTCTGTTGTCTCCTAAGGATTAAGAAAAAAGAACACTCCTGAGGGAGTGTACTGACCTGGTGAGGCCAAAGGAAGGCTGTACTGCTAGCTCCCCCTTTGATGTGCCTCAGCCAAGAGGCAAGGAGCTAACTAACCCTTTTGAAATTCTCTTGAATTTGGGGGAGTTTTTCTCAGGCTGCCATGTCAGTGTGTTAACTACTCCTATAGTGTTGTGAAATGGCCTGGCCCAGGGTGGTAGTGACACCAACACTCAGTAATGTTTTAGCCTAATTAACTTATGTGGCTAAAGTTATTAAAGTTGCTGTAGGATAAATATGACTTATGACTCCAGTAAGACCTGAATCTTACTGATGGTTAAGACCAAACATTAGCAATAGCATTGAAACTGCAAAATAAGAACTCTACAGAAGAGCCTTAGTACTACCCAAAGCTGTTCCTAATCTTTCATTTGTTAGGTTTCCTTTTCAAAATAATGCATGTCCTAGGTAAGCTGGTATAATGTTTATTCATATGTTACCTCAAATATCTACTTTAAAACAACGCTGTGCTCATACCACTAATTACTTTGGAACATTCCGGGGGTGTGCAGCATTGCCCTTGGTACTTTGATTAAACATGCTATGCTGTATGTGTGCTGTATTGCCTCTCAACTACTTTACCAGACCATTCTCATCCCTTGAGAGATCTTCTTGTCTTGTAGAACAATTACAGGCGGTAAGAGGTGTTTGTAGCCCACTCCTCTTTCCTCTGTACCAGACTACAGAAGACAGCATTTTCTCAACAGTCATTAATTCTACCTAAAAGTAGCTTGCAAGTGTCTTAAAATCAACATCTGGAAAAACTAAGTACAGAGACTTCTTTCAAATACCACAAACTGAATCATGGGGCCAAATTCAGCCTTGATGGAATTATTATCTGATATCTGTGTTCTGTGTTTTCCCTACATTGCTTGAGTAAATTCCCTTATATGGAGATGTTTTCTGAGATGCACATGATGCCAAAATGCTCAGAGAATTGCATAGGACCAAACCTAAAATACTGAAGTAGAACCAAAAAAAAAAAAGGAAATTCAAACACAGACTTTTCTTGAAAGTGTATTGTGGTGGTAATCCCTCATTTGAGAAGAGATTTTAAGCAACAGTTCTGACAGTTGCAATACTGGGAGCCCAGGTCTTAACACTGGGAAAGACTCCCTTTTGTGACTAATTTTTAAGGATATATATTACATAAGGATATATGTTACTCATGTTTATAGTAAAATAGCTTGATCAAGGGAAAGACTTATCTACATGTTTGTATTTTTAGAGATCAAGCTGTATTGAAATCAAAACAATATATTCAGTTTGTTAAAATATCTAGATGTTTGCTTCTTAGTCCATCACTTTTTCACTGATTCTAACACTAGTGTCATCTTCTGTGCCCCATACTTTTATGAGAATAGGGAGGTTTTGTTACCTTGAAGTGCTAGCTGTTCATAAATAAGCTTAAGGCAGACTTTTCTGCCTTTTTATTTTTATTTGAGGCTTGTGACCTTCTCTTAAGATGTGATACCTGCATTCCTATTGGTGGGGATATAGCTAAAAGAATAGTTGAATGCTGAAGTACATTCCATGCTAATATAGAAAAAAAAAATTAAATATCATTTACCAGCAACCTGATTACTGTTGAGGGTCTTGTGTTGTCCTATGCCTCTCCCTGTCTCCTGCCTGACTGGGTGAAAGGCTTGCTGCTGGTATTGGTTTTTAACTTGCTAAAACCAGTACACAAGCAGAAGGCAACAAAGGACTTTGGATTGCTTACTGTGCAATCAAAATGCCTGACATATTTTACAATTCTGTTCCTCAAGCAGCAGTCTGTTGGCTTGCAGCAGGTGGATCAGAGTGCCCTTTGTCCCTCTGATTTGATGGCTCCAGTTCTCCATCAGAAGGACCAAAACACTTGCAGCCAGACTGTGTCACCAGCATCCAGGTGCCAAAGTGTTTGACTCCATGTTAACAGCCACCAATTCCATTTCACAGCAATGTTTGCCTACAACAACAGTACAGCAATACACACAAAGGAAATGCCTGCAGGGACAGCATGAGCTACCAGAACTGCTCCTTGCAAGGAAGACGAGACTTGGTGTGCCTTTCTTCACTGTTCTATTTCATGTGTGTGAAGAAAAAACCAACTCACCTTTTGTATCTCTGCTTAAGGCAGGCTTTGGTAGGAAAATAACTTGGCACTGTAGTGTTACTTGTCTTTGTGCTACTTGTAAACATCAGACCTCTTAAAATGGTGGCCTTTTCCTTCTTAATTATTTTGCTTCTGATGGCTCTTCTTAAAACTTGCCACCAGTCACTCTGTAGCTCCCAAAGTTCACCAGACAGCCCTGGATGAGCCAAGGCTGGGCCCAACCAACCAGCACACACCAAAATGTTTCCTCCCTGTGGCAAAGGAATGAGCCACAGAGGATGAGCACACACACCCCTACTGCCAAAACTGTGTTTGAACTGTAACTGTAATGACTGAGAGAAAGGCCAAGTGGTCTCCCCATGAGCTGCTGCTGCTTGCAGCTTCACAGGAACTGCTGCTCTGGGAGCTGAGGGAACACCCCAAGCCACAGGCACCTTTGCCCTGAGGAGAAGGGGCTGGTGCCTGACTGTCTCAAAATTATAAACATAGAATATTAAGGAAGTGCTCCACTCTTAAACTCTGAGTGGATGCAAAAGTTAATGATTATAACACATTAATTCTGATGCAGAATGACTTTAAAGGCTGAAACTTTCCTTATTTTTTTATGAAACTGTGTGAGTCAGTTTTGCCCTCTCTTTTGGAGGGGATAACTCTATGAGGGAATCAGGGGAAGGGAGAAATTCAATTTTGTGGTATTTTGTGCTTCTGTAATTCTTGGCTTCTAGGTACCACTTTAACTTTCCATCTATACATACAAAATATGAATTTTCACATATATATTTTGAAGAAGCAATTTCTGTCTCTCTGGGATGCAGAAGAAATTATTACATTTACTATTTGACTGATGCCTGCTCAGCATGATCTGAGGTTGATTTCAACACTTTATCTCCCTTTCTGAACCCCCAAAATTGATTTTTATGCCATTTGAACACGTTCTCCTTGCTTTTATTTCAGCACAGCTCTTAACAGGTCTGAACAAATTCACGTTTTTCAAGGACTGGTGTGTTAACACCAATTTTTTTCTTCATTCTCCATTGTGTTCCCCATTAATAACCTCACAAGATAATTGATTTAAAATAGCATGTGATAAGTTTTTTTCATGCAACTTCATGCTGCATTATTCAAATTTATTTATTGGGATGCCAAACACAAAATAATTACAACAATTGACCTGTGAAAAAATCGGTTATTTGATGGTTAAAGTTTTCATGCTCACTTATTGGCACAAGGCTATTCTTTAGCAGTGCTGATATTTTAAAAGGTTGGTTAATTATCCAGTAATAATAATCTTAATTAAGTCTTAATAATCAAAATCTTAATATAGAAAAAGGAATAAAACCCTTCTCCTTGCTGCCTAATTACATTACTTCTTCCAATTTTAATTATCCAGGCAGTATTTTCTAAACGAGACTAATTCCTTGTCAGAAATATTTTCTACCTCTGACATGGTATTCTTACAAGGCTGAGAAAATGTGCTGGTTTTTGCCTCTCTGTTAACTTTAGTTCATTATCCTTCTGTAAAATCTCATGATAAGGCTATACTTAGGAATTAAGATAACTCCAAGAGCAAAACAACACTTGCAAAAAAATAGCAAGTGATTGTCAGAGTGCTTTATAGGGTTTTTTGGGACTGGAATGGTGCAAAGAAGCAAAGAGTGCTGAGTGTTGCACGAGTGACTGGCTGAGATACAGTGGCATTTAGCCAGAGGCTGGCTACCATGGCAGGGAAACTCAGTTATTACAATAGTTTGGATCCCAAATCTGTTTGAATAAGAGAGGTTTCAAATAATCCATGTCACTGTTAATGTACTTCAGTACATGTCAGAGGATGTGATTCAGACTTGGGGGAGAGAAGGGAATTAGGAATAGCTGATGCTCAGATAACTGAGACTGTACCAGAATACAGAATGCTGAGGTTTTTAGCCACTTTATCCCAGATCATTAATCTTGTCCATTTTATGCTCGCGTTGCATCCCACAAAACTTCAAAATTTCCAGATGATGTTGAGTGTGGGGGTTTTTTGATGTTTTGTTTGTTTGGTTTTTTTTCCTTGTTTATTTTGGCTTTGTGGTTTTTTGGTACTATGGAGAAGTACTTTTTTTCCTTCTTTTTCTTTTTTTTCCCCCAAACTGAAATAAAAATTTATTATTTAAAATAATTATTTGCTTAAGTTTTAATGCAAGCGATATCTGTTTTCTGAAACTCAGTGACATTAATATTATGTACTTATGTGTGCAAGGTGTGCTTGCTCAGTAGTAAATGCAGTACTGGGATGGTTCAGTTCTGTATCTGCAGGTCCCACGTGTGTTGACCCATCTCCAAAAGGGGCTGTGGGATGGAGTAGAAGGTACTGGTAATGTTTGCTTGTAAACACAAAGGAAAATTCTGACCCTAGAGGTTAAAACTGTAATAAACAGATACAAAATAAAGTTGTATCTGGAGTCTATAATAAACTTTCTACAGAGGAAAAACTTGGCAAACAAGCATTTGGAAATGTTCATTACATCACAGCACAGTGCTGAACTGTGTCAGTTCAGTCTAATGAGTATAAAACCCTAACTGCTTTGTGATGTATTCTGATTCTTCAATAAACCTGATAGAACTTGAGGGTGGGAGGTGTGTTAGGGCAGCAAGGCAGCAGTAACAATTTCTTTCCTCTCAGAATCACCTGTTCAACCTTTCCAAAGTAACACTTTACATGGAAGCAGCTCTCTCTGTATTTCCTCAGCCTTCCTATTCCACCCCTAGTGTTATTCAAAGAAAAAGTTAGATGAAGATTTTCATTAATTATATCTAGTGTAGAGTTTAATGAAAAACACGTTTAGAATTGGGATGTGCTCTGAGATAATTACCTTTTCTTGTCAACGGTCATCTTCTATCTGGAAGTGTCAGAAGAGTGGAGATCCTTCCAACAATTATTTTTGAAGGTATTTATTTTTTATCTATCTTCACTGAAAAATCTGACTTAGTGTACCCTGTTTTGAAGTTATTTTTTAAAGGAATTATTACAGGCATTAATGGAGAGCTACTAGGATATCACTTAAGTGCTTCTTTACAAATAACAGCTACATTATTTTTAATATTTCGCTTTTCAGTGTGGATATAAAATCACACTGAGCTGTAATTCCCAGCTGTCATACTTGCTTTTTTACAAATGGGTGCCTGCAAAAACAAGCCCTGTTTTCTGCTGCTGAATAATAATTTCTGGATTTCATCTTGGCAGTGAATGTTGGGGAGATATCCTTTAAGCCACTGAATTGGAGGTTAGGACATTCATTTCAGTGTCAGCTGACATCCCAAGCTGGATCACAAATGAAAAGCAGCAGAGTTCAATTGCAGTGTTTAACAATAAATCAGGAAACTCTAATTGCCAAGCTACTGGCAGCTGAAAGTAGAATTTACAGTAATGCTAACTGAGCAGATCTGACTGTTGATACAGCATTATAAATATCCACTCTTTCTTAAACCCAGTAGAGGGGTTTTTGATTTTAAGAACCTACTGTGCACTGATGCATAGAAGGGGTAGGATTATGCACAGTAACTTCACTGTAGGGTCTAAAATACTTCTTAAATCTCAATATTAAAAAACCACTATAACTTTGTTATGGACTCCTTTAAAAATTATTTGCTGCATAGTGCAAGGACAATTTAATCCATCTAAGAATATTCTCTTCCTCTGAAGTTTATACAACATCTCTTTGAGCAGTCCAGGTCATCTCACCGCATAGTCATGAATACCTGATTTTTGTATTAAAAACACCCACACCCAAAACACTCTTCCTCAAAAAAAAAAGAAGAAAGAAAAAAGCCACTCCAAGTGGCAAATGAAACATTCTGGGTGCAACAGTGTACTAGTGTCTGTGCTACCATTCATTAATTCATCAATTTACAATATACTTGTTTAGTATCATAAAGTTAAGTATAAAGTTAGTATCTTATAAAGTTAGTATCTTATAACACTTTATCTTAACTGATAAAGTGTTATAAGTTTTTTGAAACATTAAACATTCCTCAGAGGGACCCTCATTTCTCCTATTTTCATCTGTTAAATATTATTACCCCTACTCTGTCTCTTGTTAGAGAATAACAAACATCAAATACCTTGTTCAGCTTTGTTCCTCAGGTACATGCAAAGATAACACAAGGTATGTGTAAAAGTCACATTATCAATCAACAGATACATCTTTTCATAGATGCATGCATGGTTAAAGCCTTTCCCTGGCACAGCTAAATGAGAGATTGCTTATTTCTGTTGCATGCATATTTCTGTCTGACTAATTAATGAACTGAATTATAAAACACATTAAAAAATTTAGCCAAGGCAGTAAAACAAATATAAGAAATTCTAAATGGGAATGTTACACTCTGCAGAATAGTGACCTGAGTTTAAAGAAGTATGTCAACAGAAGTCCATCTTCATGTATCCTATGTGACTTTCATTTCCTTCTCCATTGCCATTGCAGCATAAAACAGCAATGCCGAGGAAAAATGTTGTCCAAAGCTCTTACTGTGAGAGCTATTGATTTTCTTGAATTCTTGTGCAAAATTCTGGTTCTTACCAAGCAGCTTATGCAAGATGACCTCTGCCTCTGAGTACTTCCGATTGATTTTAACAATACTGGTCATGAGACTACCATTATGCTATCAGGAAGTATGGTCATTGGAAAAAAGTCAAATTAAAGTTTCAGAAAGGTCTAGAGCTCAGTTTGTGCTTCAAGTAACCTGAGAGTCTGTTAGAAGCCTTCGCTTCCATTAAGAAGATGTAAGAGACACAGCTGCTAGAGAGAAATGCTGTCAGTGAGTCTTTTGTGCTATTTGCCAAGGACTGAGGTGTGGGGCAAAAATGTCTTCAATTGGATGGTACCACTTGGCACTAAAGGAAGTACAGGTTTTTGTGCAAGTGCCACTCTAACTCCCTCAGAGCTACCCTTCCCCTAGGCACCCTTTCTCTCCTGTCCCAGGGTAACTGCCTGCTGCTTGGATGCAGCCTGTGACTGCACATTGGCTAAGGCACACTATAAGCTCATTTGAAGGTGAAAATTAGGTTGGAAAAGGTGCTCACTTTAGGTCTGGATGTGCTCTAAGGGCCCTTGCACAGACTGAAGAGGATGTCTTTGCTTTACAACCATGACTTGCATTTGTATGTTTAAAATTATCGATGCGCTATTTGTTTACAGCAGTCTTTTGTTTCAAGGCATTAACTATGCTATGACAGGATGTTTTTGCATGGAAAGGTGTGTAAGTACAACTTCAGAAGTTGTTTTTAAGACTTTGACTACTGTTCCCAGAAATCCTTAAAGTCTCACAAAATGTAACAGAACAGCATAACTTTATTGGAATGGTCATGGCTGAGTTGGAAAAATTTGAATCATTGGTTGAAGGAGATCTGTCTGTTTAGCTTTCAGATCAGTTTGTTTAGCTTTCTTCTGCTATAACACAGAAATAATCTCTTAAGATGTTTTTATCAAGAGTCAAGCTTTTTCTTATAGTTATTTTATTTCTAACTGGTGCTCTTCTTTTACCTTCCCTTCCTCCTTTTTTAAAAAAAAATGAGCCTGTCTTTAATGTGCATTATACACTCTCCACTAGGAGACGACCAGGTCAAAAGAGAAGCAATTCTGAGTATGTAATATTTGTCAGCTAATGCATATCTAGATAAAACAATCTGATAACTAAAACTCATTTAGAATTTGGCTTTCATGCTAAGACACAGGGAAAGGATTTCTGAATGTCTTCTGTTGTCTTTGAAAATCTTTGCCAATTTTGATGATGATATTTCCATAAACTCATATTTATTTTCTTTAAGAATATATTTCTTCCCCATTTTGCTTAAAATACAACATGTTATGGTTTCCTCCTTTGGAAATGGAGGAAAAGAGGGAATGTATTTAATAACAAACATTCCTTGTATGTAATGCAAACGTGTTTGCCATAATATTAATATTTAAGAGAAGAAATGAGACATAGCAAACCCCAAAAGTCTAAACTTAATGAATCCAGTCAGCGACTTTTAAGTCTTTGGTTAGACCCTGGGAGGGCTATTTTCTGTTCTGTGCTGGGAGAGGAAGAATGCAGTTTTCCCCTAGAACAATAGACTGTTTGGTCGTACCCACCTTCTAAAAACAAAAGATAAGAAAGAGCTTCTCAAGAACAAAATGCTAGTTTACTTCAGCTCCACTGTGCTTTTGGAGAGAACTAGCAGTTATTTGAGATAATCTTTTCAAGGAAAAGTCACTCTGGTTGATAACAAAACTTCCTTTAAGAGAATTTGAGCCAGAAATCTTTTTTTCTCAACCGTCTCCTATGGCTGTCATTCAGTGTTTTGTTGAAGGCTTTGGTCAGAGTTAGGCTGTGATCTTTCCATTTTGAGCTCTCCAGTGCAGTTCTACCTGCTTCAATTCTACAGACTTCTGGGTCACTTCTAATCCAAGTTTTCACCTGCTAGAACTAATTATAAACTGCTGAAAAGTAAATGGTCTTAACTCAAGTAGGCACTTGAGCCAGTAAGGAAAATAGCAGTACCAGGGAATGGGTACTGTCCCACTCTCAAAGCCAACTATCTGAATTAAAAACCACTTTATATGTACTACTTTAACCTGCGTTTCCCATGTTGACCAGAGTAAAGAATGCACTGTTGGGGGAACACAGGCTGAGAAACTCCTGGCTTTGCTCCTCCAGAAGGTTGGCAGTGAAGAGAATTAGGGAAAGTCTTCCCAAATCCTTGAAAATGAGACTCCTCTACATCAGATGGCCTGGAGCAATTCAGTTTTTTGGGACAGCCTCTTGTGAAGAAATCTACTGTTACCTTCTGACTGTTTATATGGGAGGTTACAAGTCTGAACCGGCAAGTTCTTTCCTTTAGCAGTAGTCACTGCCATGCAGGTGACACCTGAGAGAAAATTCCTGGAACTCCACAGTGTTCAAAGGCAGGCTCAACAAAGTTTATGAACCCGCAGTTGGAAAGCACAGCAAAACCCCAAATCCTGCCTTGGGCAGGGCTCTGAGGGAGCAACAGAGCAGCCAGAGATGCTTTCGCTGGGGTATAAATGCCGAGCAGGATGAGGACGGGTGCCCCCTGCCCGGCCGTGTTTGCGCCGAGGCACTGCGGCCTGTGCCGCGCTGCCAGGCTGGGGCTGCCGGGCACGGGAGCCGCTGCTGAATGGCAGCACTCACTGCCTGCTCTCCTCCTGCTTCGCTAAACCTCAGCCATTGATCCTGCGCTGCTGCCCCTTACCCGGAGCAGAGAAAGAGGCTGCCTCTGCCCCCTTCCCCTCTACTCTAGTTCCCTTGCAAAACAGAAAGCAAGATTCGGGAGAGAAAGCACTGACCTAAAATAAGCTACCACTAGCCATAATAAAGTCCCGGTGTACCTCCAGCTTATCAAACTATCTGCAACTATGCAGAAAGTTACGATAAGACAGTCCTCACTCTGATTCAGGGGGAAAAAAGCCCTTGGGCACAGCCGATTTACTTCAACCAAGTCACTTTCAAGGACCTCGGTATGTGCTGCACAAAGTCCTTCTCACATAGCCTTAACCTATTAACTGCTCTTTAATTTCAGGCATTATCTTGGTTAAAACCCACAAAAACTCCCTGTTCTGAACTCACATGTGACCACATCAAGGGCCTCTACTTATGCTGAGGATTATTAAGCCTGTTGGACAGGTTATAACAGCTGGCTTCCCCACAGGCCTGCACAGGGCCTTGCAAAACTTCGTGACAGTAGTTTTCTGCACCGTGTTTTCTGACGATTTCTAACGATTTTCTGCACAAAGCAGCCTATTCCTCTGGACCTTTATTTCCTCACAGCAGGAACCATTGTTTCTGTTGAGCTGAATTCCACCCCCGTTCCCCACCAGAATAGCTGCTACAATGTTTTGACATCTGACGCTGAGGAAAAGGCTTCCGAGAGTCTCCTCCTGCGGCAGCGCGAGGAGCTGCTCTCGGCCTCGCCACTCAGGCTGTGCACTCTGGAGGGCGTTTCTACTCTTCTTTGAGCTGTTTTCTTTGTTTATGTTTCTGTAGCCAGCCACATAGCTCCGTGTGTGTACAGATGACAGATGTGTTTATATTGCTTTATAGGTGGGATAGTTGTAGAATTACATTTTGCCAGATGAATGCGAAATGCTGGAGTATGCTTTCACACACTTGCTGCCAACAAAACAGTTTTTAAAAGTTGTTCCAGTGTACCATTTTCCATGGCTAAGTCTTAAGTATATTGTACTGTTGAAAGTAAGGTCCTCAAAATGAGAAAACAGGATATATTGAAAGTCAAATTCACTGTATCAGAAAAAGAGAGAAACTCTGTCCCTTCCCTTATTACTGATTTTTTTTTTCTCTATTTTAGAGCTTGAACCAGTTCAACTTCCCCACCTGATAGTTTTGCTCTGTTTGATGTAGATTTGGTACACCTTTTTGTACACAAGCTTTGAAGAAAGTACTTCTTAAAGTGGTAAGTATTGTGCCTGTAGCATGACACTTGTCAACTTTTTATTTATCTTAAGAAGTAAGCGACAATTTTCAAAAGGTGCACAACAGATTATAAGGACAGCTTTGACAAGACCAGAGGAAAAATGATACTGGTTTAATGCTCTGGGGGTTTTGGAAGACTGCAAAGTACAAACTGTCATGAAGCCAACTTAATATAACTGTTTCCTTTATACTCAAAGGATTCACAAGGGACTTCACTGCTAGCATAAAGGAAATAAAGCCTGTTGTGCTAGAAAAAGACTTTGTTGCTTACAACTTTTAAAATGACACAAAGTTTCCTTACAGGAAATGTAACATTCATACAAATTCCCATATTTATTTGTAGACAAAAATCACCATTCACATAGCAGGGAAACTAGATGAGAACAGAGACCACATCGACTTAGAGCCACTATGGTTTACTGGTGAATAAACCTCCATCATAGCAATAAATACAACTACACAAAAATTTAATTTAATGTAGAGAAATCTTTATTGTCTCATTTTTCAGTACCAGCCTAATTTCTTAACAGGAACTCTTTAAATTACTACAGGAATGTGTGTGAGGAGCTTGCAGAGTCTATTTTAGGTAAAGCTTAGTTTTCCTTCTGTTGTTACACTATTCGACCGAGATATATTGACTTGGGATATTTTTTCTTTAGATCAGGCCACTGAACAATGAAATAATCTGAAAAGTAGTAAAGAATCTTTCCAGACAGGGATAAAGTTTCCACACGGCAGATGCTCTCTACATACACAATGATTGTTCTCTTTATTCTTAGAAGGCCAAGAAGAAAAGCAGATAAACAGACAGGAACACATGTTCCTGGTCCATTGCATAATATCTAAAAGAGATGAAACACATTACAAAAGTAAATAATGAGTATTTTTATAGAGTAAAGAATTTAAAGTGCGTATATTCATTTAACATTACATTTACAGAAAAATGTATTTCAAAAGACAAAAAAATCCAGAAAAGGCAGGTGATTATGAAAAAATGGGGGAGAGGGGGGAAAACAAAAGATATTATTTCAAAGTAGCTGTCAAAAATACCATATTTCTTTACATGTCATGAAGGAGGAAAGGAGCTCTGAGATGGCACAGTTGTTTCTACGAGAGAAAAGTTTACAGCTCCTTGACTCATGGGTATATAACCAAAACAGCTTCCACTCTCAGTTACAGCTTTGTGTTGTATCAGTATCAGTCATGAAATCTGTGCACATAATAAAGCCAAAGAAATTTAATCAGGATTAAACTTGGGATCCAGTTATAAACCTCTTAAACCTTGGCTTAAGTCAGCAAAACACTTCAGAGTTGATCAAAAATGTGCTGATGAATTAGGACGTTCACAAGAATCTATTAGCTGATAGGTGTGACTTGGTTTTATTTTTTATTTTTAATAAACACTAGGAGTCAGCTACAAGCGTACAGGAAGAAGGTGTTTTGGCAAAAACATGTCATGTCCTTGGAGCAGAGGATCTCAAATTTACTTATAAATGTTAACAATAAAATAAAGTACTTTTTTAATTTTACACATTGCTCAACTGAAAAACAGACTGCTTAAAAGTAAAAGGTTTAAATGAGGGTATAGTAGGCACTCTACTTGGTATCAAAATTGATTTCAGGCAAGAAATTTCTTACTAAACTTAAATACTACCATGTAATCAGCACTTTTCTGCACAGCTGGGGTTGCATGGAAATAAAGAGCTCTTTTATAAAAGCATGGCCCTATACCCCATATTTTTTTTTGTTCCAAGTTCACCAGCTTTTGAAAGATATTATACTGGTGGGGGGAAAAATCTGAGTTTCTGCTTCAGGGCTGTAACAATCAGTTCAGAACACTTCCCTTCCTGCTTCATGGCAAAATCCCACTGATAAACAGGGAACCTCAGTTAAAAGCAACAGCTTTGGTGCTACAGAGTTCCAAATTCTCTCGCCTATGCTTTGCCTTGATCATAGTCCCAGAAATCCAGCTTGGGGATGTGATGACTGCAATGCTGTGTTTTCTTAAGACAATCAACAGACTGTAATACTGTTTTTAAAAATGTTCTGATTTTATTGTTGATGTTAATTGAACTATTTATTAATGCAAGACTTTGCTGATGTTTTCTCGAAGTCCCTTACAAGTAACATGCTGTATGCAGTTTTCATCTTGAAAGTTTAGGGTATCAATATCCACAGACACTTGAATTTGAAACTTGCAGTGGTGTACTTGTATTATTTTTGTATCATATAGCTAAGAAGCTCAACACATCAACTTTGCATACCAGAATTTTGAAATCAGAGTAATATGCTGTGGTTTCAAACCTCTTGCTGAACCTGATTTCAGGCACATCCACGCTGCAACTTTAAACCCTACTCTGCAATCTACTGAGAATGAAGATCTGGTTTGTATACATTTGTCTTGGTGAGCAAGGACACAAACCAAGCACACATGCTGCCTTTTTGCATTTCAAAGAAACTTTCCCGTATCTGTGAACTAAATGATGCATTTTGTTGTATTTCCTGGAAAGTTTGATTAATTTGCATGAATGTTGATTGCCATACTGGTACAGGGATACTGACATGTAACTGAAGGCATGTTTAGGTATCTCGATTTGTAATAACATTTGTTACTGTAGTGAAAATAAAGGCATAGGAAACAATGTGTTCTGTGTCTGCAGGCAAAACCCAGCAGCATTCCTGCAGAAGCTGGGCTATTTCAGACAAGTGCATAAGAAGCACCTAAAGCCCCAATAAATTATTTACTACTTACTGTTTTTGTGAGTTGAATATACAATATAACTACTGATTTCCTATTCAAAATTCAGCTTTAAGTGAACAGACAAAAATATGCACCACTGCTGAACAGAAACTCCACTTTCCCTTTCCTCTAGTAGAGCTACCTGGAGTACACATATTGTCTTATCTTCACTGCTCCCTGAGCCCTTTCTCTGTATTATTGCCATCCTTTCTCCCATCCTTTCCTCAGTGCCATAGTTTTCCATCAATTTCTTTGTACTCTACCCAATCCCCTGAGATGTCTCCCACCCATCCTCTCCTCCGTAGTTTTCTTTGTGATCACTGGTGTTCATATCTCTCTGCATCCCTGTTCTCAGGCACCCTTACAGCTTCTTCCTTCTTGAATGGCTCTGCACTCTTTTAGCCTCCATCTACTATGAAAGCTCAAACATTGGTCCCTTCCTTTCCACAAGCAACAATCAAAATTAAAATACCTTTCCTATATTCAGGTTTTGATATGATGCATTCAGTTTATACTTTCTACTGACTTTTTATCATTTGTAAGCTGTTTCTCAGATGCCCTTTGATTCATGGAAAAGTACTTGCATGCAGGAAAAAGGATCAGGACAGTTATGGACTTGGCACCTTTAAAAAAACCATGATCCGATCATAACTCATGTGCTCTGCTCTTTCCCCTTTCACACATGAGTTCAAAGAAGGCAAAGCAGATGTGGCTCTATAGGATTTCTGTATGCAAAATGCTCATATAATACTCTGATTATAGATGTTCCTATCCCAAAATGCTTAGATTTAGGAACTGGCCCCTGAAAGAGACTGTCATAAACCTGCTGAAGCCCACAGACAAATAGATCCCTATCTGAACTGGGGCCTGTGATCTGTAAATCAGGACTAAAAATTAACCTTCAGTTAACCTCCAGTGCGTGTCTACCGACATGTCCTACCTAGAACTGGTACAGTTGCAATTGCAGTGGCAATTCCCCTCCAAAAATCTGGTCTGACCAGTCTTACTTACTCCCTCTCACACTGCCAGCAGGAAGGGAGACCAGTGGTCCTTCTGCTTGGAGTCCAACATCATACACTCTTCTAGGAATACAGGGGAACTTCAGAGGAAAATAAGTACATTATAAAGAAGAGAAACCATTGCAGAAGGTGTAAGGTAGAAATGCTGCTGCTCAGCTCCTGCCAGCACACAAACTGGAAAGGATGATGGAAAAGAACTGAATAATCTGCAGCCTTCCTTAAAGATGAGAAGATGAGCACTCCTACTAGTGAATTTCAAAACACTATTCAAAAATAAATTTTGGAGAATGATCGATGTCTTACACCTTGAAAAGACCAAGGCTTTTGCTTTTCCCCACCAGCAGAACACCAGTATCTCCTAGTGAATGCCATGGGAATCATCAGTATGCTGTGGGGAAGAGTCAGGAATCTATTGGACAAGAGGGGACCAGGGCCTCTACAAGGTCAAGCAGCTATTGAGGGTGTTTCCCTCAAATAATTATTTACAATTATCTATTTCCCTCAGTATCTATTTACTTTAGCTACAAGGCTGCCTATAGAATATTTGTGTTGCATGAGATATGTCTCTGAAAATCTCTGAGTTCAGCCCTCCTTAATGAGGCAGCAGAAAGGGGAAAAGAAGGGGAAAAGACAATTTTTGTGTCACTTTCATGACCCCTTGAGGTGCAATTGTCCAAGGACTTTCCAGGTCACTGGGGATTCTGACTTTGTTGCCAAGAAGCTGTAAGGGATTGTTCCAGAAGCCAGTGCTCCAGATGTCTCTACACCATTTATATGCATCTCTAAGGCAAGGAAATGTCCAGCTCACTGTTAAATTGGCTCACTGGCTGCCTGGGCTCACAGCTAGGTCTATAAACTAAGTCCTACACACTAAAATTCTCTGCCAATTCAATCTAACCAAACTCTAAACAGTAGAATAAACTAATCAAGCTGTATATTACTAGAGGTTTAGAAGTAAAGGATCAGAATAAAACATTTAGCTTCAACAACTCTATGCATCTAATTTCCTATTAATCACTTTTATATAAAAATGGAATAATTCTTGCCTTTGTGTTTCAGATACTTTCCACAGCTGTTGAAAGAAAATAAGCTAAGCCAGCAGTCTGGGAACTGCTGGGAACACTGGCACACAGCACCACTGCTGATAAAAGCTACTTTAGAGTTGGTGAATGCAGCACTGTAGCAGAGTGACATTTACCAGTGAAAATACGGAAAGCAGAGCTTGCAGCTTCACCAGGATTAAATGTCACTGGTTAAAGCAAAAATGAGTAAAGCAGAAAACTTGCAGTTTTTCTCATAAGTACGTAAGCATACAATTGCTATATATATTTTAAAGAACGAGTTTTTAAGTACTATTTACATTCCCAAATTGCAACAATCAAAAGGAGGACAACATAAGTGCCCCTAAACTCAGCAGAAAGTGGAAAACTAATTTGTGTTTTGCTTTGCATAGGGAACTGGCAACACCTGCTGTTCTCCTTAATGACTTCTGCAGAGATTGGCCTTTTGTCACCTGGTCAAGAGCAGAAAAACTGCCCTGCTCCCTGGGGCTGGGGAGGATGGTAGTGTGGGAATGCTGTTTGCTGCTGGGGGGGTGTGCATGTGTGAACTGAAGATTGTGCTGCTTACCAGGCATGGAGCTACCTCCTGGAGTACCTTTGGGACACTGCTTGGACCTCTTTTGTTCTGGTACTGCTGCCTACTCCACAGTGCTGAACAACTGGGGATAGGACTAAGGGAATAGGAGGTGGTGGTGATAGACAACTACTGAAAGAGGCAAAGGCAAGTGGGTTGATACAAAATGGACCAAAGCTGGGTTAACTGAATGATATATCTATGTCTATGCAAGTCCTACTTTTTTAACTGCTATTCAATACCTACTTTTTAAAATGTAGGGAAAAAAATCATTAGGTATTCCTATGTTATAGGAATTATGAATGTTTTTGTGTGCTTTTTGTTTTGATGGGGGAGGTGGTTGTTTCTGGGCACAAAAAGAGAGAATCTGCAATGAATTGATTTGTATTCTGCTGTGTAAATTACAGCATCCCATGAGCTCACCAGCACTTGCTTGGTTTTAAAACTACATTACTATTTTGAAAACTTCACACTCGAATACTTAAGTGTGTTGAGAGGGAGTGTTGTTATTGAAGCTTTTGCTAGTCTTCTTCTTTAACATGTCTGAAAATTCAAGTTTTGAACCTTGAGAAAAATTGGCTTAGAATTATTAATACTTTTTATGGTTTTAAAAAAGCAGGAACCTTTTTCAACAGTTCCTTGTTATTGATTGGGAGAAAAAAGAATTTCAGATTCTGCTTGAACAATAGAAAGGTCATTAACCTACCTACTGGTTTATTCTTCTTGAAGAGTAAAGATCTTATCCAGTTCACTTTCCTCCACCACCTGCATATAAAACCAGCTAAAACTTCACACCCTATTTGCTGTTTGAACTTACCTGCAGAATGTTATGTAGAACAAAAAAAATGCCAAAAAACTATCTGTTTAATCTGATGTAAATCAGGTAATTAAGGTAGAACTGAATTATACCTGGCTACACTTTCATCTTCTACTGTCTAAATCACTTGAATCATCAGGGGTTCAAGAAGGAAGTTACAGTGTCCTACAGCAACAGCTTGTACTCAGGCTGGTCAGCAGCTGTAGCTTGTAGCATTGCCACAAAAACCTTTTTTCTTCACTTCTGGATCTCACTGGTACAGTGGCTGTTGTTATCACACAATACACCCAGTAAGTGAGGTGCTCTTCAAAACAAGCAGAGACATGTGTGGTCCTACAGGCAGATTACCTAGCCAGGATAAATAAGATTAGTGAATGCCAGAGTAGGGAAGAGAGAAGTGGAAGAGCAAGGACTTAAATCAGTACACTACACAGCTGGGGTTCTCCTTGTTTCTGAGTATTACTTTCATCATAGACTGAAATAGATTGGGAAACCTCACCTTTCACACAGCTCTCACTTTATAAAGGTTTGGGGAAAGTGAGAAAGGAAAATCCTGCCTAGTGGATTTTTCTACAGGAGAAAAGGAGAGCTTCTGCAAAACCACTAGGAAGTAGATGTAAGGATTTAATCATAACAGCATTAGGCATTGCCACTTGTGCCTTCTAGGCCTGACACAGAGTTACCAACCCATTGTCCTCAGGGGCAAGAGACAAGGGAAGAGGCCCAGCTGATGTGATTTGCATCAGCATCCACATACAAAGTTGTGAGGGAAGCTCCTGGATTTCAGCAGAGCACAGGAGCTTAGCTGTGCATGTGGCTATTTGACACTGTAAGGACTTAAAACAGCTCGGGTCTGCTTGTGGGTATCCCCAAGGGCTTTACTGATGAAAAGAAAAGATATTACTGGGGTCATTAAGAGTGTCAGAAGTTAGGCAACAGCTTAGTGAGGAAGGTTTGAGAACCTTCATTTGGATGCCTAAGGAAACATGCAGGCTTTAATTTTTTCTAAGGAGTCTAACCTTAGGCACCTTACCTAACTGCCCCTGTATGCCAGGTGATAGGTCTGTCATTGGGACTAAAAGGTCTTTGAAGTGGTAGTTTCCATCAGCATACTTCCCAGCCTAGTTGCCAAATGTAAAATGAAAAACACAGAATGATCAATTAAAAATAATAATAAATGACAGCTGTGAGGCTGGTATTGAGGCTCAAGTATGTGAAAATGTCAGTGTTGGTTATTAAAACATTACAAGAACACCCAGCCTGTCAGTGGGACCAACAAAACAACTATTGAGTCTTGAGAAACTGTGAGAGATGGATAGGAGGTTGGTTAAGAAAGAACAAGATTACCAAAGCAGATACAAGGTGGAGAATACACTAACTCCCTACCTACGTTACTATGGAGTGGGTATGTGGTTTATTGCTGCTGACTAATTAGTAGGAAGTAGAGGAAATTTGACTTAGTGTAGATGAAAAAGTTGGTAATAAAAGAATTCAGTAAAAGGCCTTTGCCAAATAAATGAAATAGTAGTTACTGAACTACATCTCTAGCTACTACACTAGGTACTATATGGCTTTCAGCAACATCACCTTGGCTGAATCTGAACCTGACTACATTGTCTTGGTCACCATGAGAAATACCATCCAACCTTTTAGAGCCTCTTTACAAATATTTTTTATATACTGCTTATTCTAGTAGTCTGCTTCTACTTGAAAGGAGAAATTAAATCCAAGGATTTTCAAATATACTCATGTATGTTACTAATAGTGGCCTATAATGAGCCTTTAATTGCAAATCTCAGTCTGTCTTTCATTAATCGGGCATTCATTCAACTTGAAAGCAGTATTTTAGGTTAGCTAAACACGACATTTTAATGTACATAAACATCTCTTGAGCTACTGCCTAATCACTGAAATTGGTACAGGAAGAATGTGCATCAAATACCTGCCTGAAATATCTTCACAGTGTAAAACCTAGAGGTGTTGGCAGTCTGTATCTGCATACCAGTGGTTAGATTTAACAAGACTGTTATGCTTTTCAACATACGTGGAAGTGTGACCAGGGTGTTCATGAGGTTCAAAATGAACCTGATAGCCGATGTGTTAAGACTCCTTTACATCTACAAATGCCTCCTTAAATCTAAGCTAAGATCTCAGTTCCTGTTTTTACTGCTACTTCTGTCCTCCCTCTGAAAAGGAGTGTCTATAGGCACATCTAATGAGCAGTCACAGAAAGGGCAGAGCTACAAGGCAGCTTTGAACCAGCTGATTGGAATAGCTTTAGATGTTTATCTGTACTCAGTACAGGGTAATTCTGCATTGTGGCTGCAGGGTAGCTGTACACAAAGTAGGGTGGGTGAATAACTCATTTTCATCAACACTGACGAGTTAAACACAAATTTCGATGCTTTCACTTTGGTGTCTTTTTAGATTAAACAATTTGTATCACTGGAGGTCTTAATCCAGTGCTCTTACTCTTTCTTATTTTGACTGTTTTGATCCTAGAAGAACAATGGTAGATCAGACATACTGTCAATCTGGTCCAAAAGAATTATGAACACTGGGGAAAGATTCAGTGTACAAAAGAATACAGCAGAGAGTCCTAATATTGCATTATACAGCGTTCACTTGTTATAAAATGAATAGAGAAAAAAATGCCACCACCCAGATTTTGTAGCTTTTCACAAAGTTCCAATTAGAACTGTGATATAAGGGACAATAACTTACTATTCGTCACAGTAATTTGTGACAGTGTTATGAACTTGGGACATTTTGGGCAGGGCACAAAGAATGGAAAATCTTAGCTAGATAAAATAATGATCCTCTTTCATTTAGCTTACTGTGTGAACACTTCTGTAACCAGAAGCTGTCTCAGTCAGTTTAGGCAGTCAGGGGACCAGGGCAGGCAGGCAGGCATGTGTGATGGGATGTGCAGTCATAAAAGAACAGGTAGATTGCTACAAGCATGGTGAGCTGTGCAAGTTTCAAGCTTCTAGAAAGAAGTTTAAAAAGGAGAGACTCATTCAACTGACAGCTGGTGGGGAGGGAGAGACAGCATAGCATGTACTTGCTGTGCAAATGTAAACTTACTACAGACTTCCCACAGGAAGGAGGCCCTAATGTGGGAGGAATGTCTTCTTAGCCTGATTTAATCCAAGCTTTTCCAAATAGCACAGTTCGAGGTGAAATTTTATTATGTTAAAGGATAGCAAATCCCTGACCCAGTTACATAACCCATCTATGGCTGAAAACAAGGATTGGATACAATATTTTGCAGCTTCTGCTGTGTGGTAGGTGCACATCCTTTGTTTTGGATTTCAAGTATGCCAGAATGACCAGGATAATCATGATCCAGACAAAAGGCTACATCACCTGAAAATCTAGCTTCAGGGTTGGCAAACTGGCCCAAGGACAATGGTTCAGTAAGCAGCAAGAGAAGTGAAGACCAGTTTCCTTTGAACTTGTATCTACTGACTGACTTCAAGCATATTATAGGAAAGATATAACTTTAGTTTTGTCCTTCTTGTATATCAAATAATCTCTGTAAGATGCAGTAATTTTTTTATCTTTGGAAAAAATCTCTGTGCAATTTGTCTAATTTTCTGTAAATACTAAGGATTTGCATCCTTTTCTAGATAACAGATCTTGTAACATCTTGTTCTGGTTTTATGTTTCTTAGCCTTTCTCAATGAAGACAATAAAAGTCTCTCTTCTTTGACCAGCTGCTTGTTTTCATGGTAGGAATTTGCAATATTTGAGATTGCATGCTAAGTCTGGCAGCAGCTGATGAATGGTTTTAAATGCTTTTCTGGGGGAAGGTAGGTGTAGGCACTGGGTGCTGGCACAAGCTTTCCTTTCCCTGGAATTTTAGGCCTCTGTATAGGAAGCCTATCTAAGGCAGATAGATGATGTAAAAACTGCCCACCATACATTCACCTGCAAAACACTCTGACACCTACACTTCTATAATTCTTGCCTATAGAAACTCAAACCAATCATCACTTCTGGCATCTTAATTGTTACTTGGCTTAATGTCTCTAAAGGGACTTAACTTTGAGGGTGAAGATGCTCATAACTCAGAAATGGGCCTCCTGAAGATATTCTCAAGCTGAACAACTAAGCTAACTTCAATATTTCTAAAACTCTCTGGAGGCCCACTTCAAGCGTGGGTCAAGTCCTGCAAGACAGCAAAGACCTCCTGGAAGTTGTTAATTTCTTTCTGAACTTACTGTCTTGAAGAAGGGTTAGATGGAACTGATTTCCCATGCAAAGTAGACCAAGAAGCTTTGCCAGATCAGTGTGAAATACAAAAGGGACCCAGTGCTCATCACATAAACCATACATCAAGTAACTCCTGTGCAGCTGGGTTTGCTGTTTCCCTTTCGCAGCTATTTGCACTCCACAGATAGGCTTAGGTTGGCATAACTAGCATATCTGTCTTAAATCTTGCCTTTGCGCACCTAATAGTTTTGGGCTCCCTTTGCAGTACTTCCCTTGTCCTGCATTTCTTAACAACTCCAACATTTCTGGGTTTCTCTAGCTTTTGGGTACCTAGAGAAGACTTCAGTCATTCCTTCATACATACACAGATTTCTGACAAGCCCGACATCAAGTGTAAGGATTTGAGGATCACTCATACATACAGATGACTAAGAAGCAACTCAAAGTTGTCTTTCCCTCCTGCAGTTAAACAAAACCAGTGTCTAAACTGAAAATGTACAGCACCCTTTGTAAGCTCTACTATTTAAAAATATGAAGCTCTCATCAGGATGTAATACTGTGCTTGTTTCTAAACTTGGCTGTTGATTTCCATGCTGAAAGTTATAGATGAGTTCTGTGAATGCCAGCATTTGTCCCAGCCTTTCTAGTTCTTTACTTTACTAAGCATTACATTTTGCCAAGTGTAGAGTGAATTTCTATTCACTGCAAACATTTTTGTTGAAAGGCAATTAAATACTACCAGTTGCTTCACATACCATACAGTCTTTTCACTGGCAATGTGAGGCATTTTAATCCCTGAATCAGTCTCCTCGGATAAGTGTTTTAAAAATCTTTGCAGCTCTTCAAGTTACTATATTTTACAGAATTCTTAAACTAAGATATGCATATAAGTACTACTATGTAAGCAGTTTTCAAGGGGTACATGATTTGCCATAATGCCAGAGACGCTTCTGCCACCTGCTATTGTGGTTGATAATAGCACCTGACAAAAAGTAATTTGGGCTGCCTTCCCCTCCAGCTCTTTAACCATGGAGTTAGATCTTTGGATCTCATTTTGAGGCAGGGGTTACTTTAAACACTGCCAAAGGGCTTAAAGACCTTGCTAAAATGTATCCTTCATTTTACACGGGCAAGTGTTTCTGATAGTTTATCAACTCCAACACCATTTCTAATAATTCTCTGTGTAAATCTCATGGTCACTTTAAATTCCTTTGGTAAACAGAGAAAACATAGAATTAGATTAGTAACTTCCTGCTTCCTATATTAAGTTATGCAGTGATATTTTTCCAGTCAATTTCTTTTGCACTAAGTAAAAAATTAAATATACATTAACTTAACACAGTGGTGTAGCAAAGTGATTACTAAATACATTACTCACATTTTTCTGTCTGCTCACGTAAACAAACTTGAGCTATTACCCCTGCCCCAATCAAAATCACTGTAGAAAGAATAGCATGCCACCTTCTCCCCTCTCCCAATCTTACCTCCAGTTTTCAAAATAGGCTTGAAAAACAGTAACTGCAGAAAAAGCTACTTCTGTTGTTCTGCACAATAAAATGCTTTTAAAATTCCAGCAAGCAAGTAGCCTTTGATCTGACAGGAACTGACCAGTACTATCAAAACAAATGAAATCAAAATACTCACAGCAGCCTCTCTAAACATTCAAAATATCACAAACATAAAAAAAAACCTCTTTAGTATTAGCCTGTATGGTTCACAGAGGGATTTTATAAAAGTCTCTTTACAAATATCCTCTGTGCATGTATAGATGCTACTACTAAACTAAGAAAAATACCTTGTAACTGCACTAGTTTTTACATTTCATTAAAATATTTCATAAAATATTAATTTGAAGTTCTGCTAAAGTAATGTCTTTTTAAAAACCCTCAATTTTAGATTACTGACTCCTTAAGATGACACCAACTCTAGCAAGAAGCCAGCTGTAACCAAATTTTTTCTTACAGAATTGTAAGACTTAAAGCTAGGAGACCAGTGCACTTCCTCTTAGGTTAACAAAACTTTATTGATTATCTCCATTGTAGTTCTACCATCTGACAACCCTGAATGCTCCTGACTTGCTTAAATGTGTAGAATATTTTAAAATAAATGTAATTAGCATGAGAGTGCAGTTTTCTGGACAGCTTGAAAAAAGCTGCTAAAGTGCTGAAGAGTTGCTATTTCAGCAGTAATGCTTTTTGTCATTAGATAATTAATGTCAGCCAGCCAAAGACTAAATAAATATGCATTGTAGCTCAAAAGTCCGTGTAAGCACAAGAACTGAATCTGTATATATTTGTGCTGGTCTGAACCTGTCTGTGCCAGACTGGTCATACCATTTTAGAAGCAAGTCCAGCCAACAGGATAACCAGGCTTTCAGGCATAGTTTGTGCTGCTGCAATCCTGAAGAGATATTATCAGGAAGCAGTGATCTTGTTTTTGCTAGCTCTACCAGCATAACAAGGGAGTGACTCTCTGATGTTACTTGCAAACTTTGAGAGGGAAAACTGGTATTTGCTATTCTAATTCACCAGCAGTACAACCTGTTCTTTCTTGATGTATTGCTGCTGTTAAATTTAATTTAACATTAAAAATAGTTTTCCTGTGAATTGTAAATCTAAGCATACATATGAGATGCAGCCTGCAATGTGTTCGTATTCCAAGTGCTTTTATGATGGGGATTAGAAAGTTCTAAATAAATTAAAATTTTCTTTACCTACCAAATCTGGTTTCCGTTTGTAGGTCAGAGGAAGAGAGTAAAGTATGGAGGATAGTGTTGTTACCACAGAGGAGATCCAAGACTGTCTAACCTCACGGCTTCTGGGAATGCGATCAAGGGTGAACTGGAAAAGAGCACGAGGAGAGGAGCTGTTACTTTTCTGAGAATGTTGCAGCTCCTTCTTTCTAAATCTGTCCGTGCCAACCTTTTTATAAAATTTGTTTTAGTCTAGTTTGGAGACTTTTGTGTATAAAAAGTACACAGTGAAGTATAAAGTACAGAGAAATACCAGGACTATGTAGCTATTGCTCAGTCCCGGTTACTTCTAACCCCTGGCAAGTGGCAGCCGCTGTGCCGGGAGCGCTGGGCGAGTGCGGCACCTGGTGGGCACCAGCGGCGCTCGGACCCGCACTGCCGCCTCCGGCCCCCAAACTCCCGGGCATTGCCTGCAGGCATTTCCTGGCTTCTCCCAGCTCATGTCGCGGAGTGCTATTCAAAATGTAAAAGCGACTATCACCGTCCTTCAAAGGAGTACTCAGCGACTATTCAAAAGGTATGCATGATGCGTATTCAAAATGCAAAATATTTGCATAAAGAAACAAGAAAGAACATCTTATCATTAAATAAAAAATAGGTAAAGAAGTAACTTTCTTTGTTCTTTCCCTAAATGCAGATAATTCACAGTGTGTAAAAGCTATCAAATTAATAAAGCAAGGATGTTTTCTTTTTCTCTTGAAACCCCGGGAGCAGGGAGCAGTGGCTGGGCTGCCCGCCCTCCTTGCAGGTGGCTTTACCTCGAGGCAGAGGAGCTGCACCTCAGAATTACTGCTACGTCAGAAAGCACTCCTGATGCCAGTGACATTTTTGACTGTTTAAATGAAACACAAATGTAGTGGCTGCAGTGCAGTGCTCAGTGATGCTGACATGTGAACAGTGGTTGTTATCTCACTCCACAAGAAAGAACTTATGTTGAGTGTGAGAAACTCTAAATACTGACAATTGCCCAGTTATTTCAAATGCGGATTGCTAATTATCATAGCTTAGTCCTGGTGATCTGCGCCCCTGAGAGATGACAACAAAAGCTGTATGGTAAATACAAACTACAAATCTGTCTTGAATAGCAATAACTTTAATAGCAATATAAGGTGGAAAGAATAAAAAAACTCCCAACACTCATAAATG
Organism: Erpornis zantholeuca; assembly: GCA_013400515.1. Classification (NCBI taxonomy): domain Eukaryota; kingdom Metazoa; phylum Chordata; class Aves; order Passeriformes; family Timaliidae; genus Erpornis; species Erpornis zantholeuca. The sequence continues at coordinate 138,317 of VZTN01011825.1, forward strand.
CAGAATGTTAATTCTCTTGATGGAAAGTATCCTGTTTCACTGTGATATGTTTCTCTAATAGCTGTGATGCTGGAAGGCGTTAACAGTTGTTATAAACTGATTTTTTTTTGTGTTTTATTTGCAGGTGTTGAAACTCTGATTGCATTACTTTGACAATAGAATATGGAAAAATAAACATGCCCCCTGCTTGCTATTCAACAGGTTTCTGGTTATCACTGCCTCTGTTTCTTAAAGCTTTGGAAGAGTTCAGGTGATAAAAAGAAATGCTGTAAGTGGAGTTTAGACCCTTGCATAGTACTCAGTGCTGCAGGAAATATGGGTATGGTAAAGTGGTTTTAGGCACATCAGGGATCAGTGGAGCTATTCAGATGAACCTTAACCGTAAGAAGAGTGTTAAAGAGTATTTGACAAAAAACTGTATGTGATTTTCTTCAACATTAAAACCCCCAAATAATTTCAGGAAAATTTGGCAGGAACTCCAAACCAGTATCAAAGTAGAAATTTACTTGTAGAATTCCAGTAAAGATCAGGCTGATTTTATCTATACTTTTCAAAAAAACACGCTGGAAACTTGCCACATCAGTGTCTATATCATGTTAGGACTTCAGTCCACACATCAAACAGCTCCTAAATATTAAGATGAAAAAACAAAACTGGGGGGTCTTTTGTTGGTTTGTATAAAAGCCACTGCCAGATGCTTCTGTAATCCCAGACTCTCATCTCATGAAGTACTGGTCAGTGTTCCAGATAAAGGTACATCCTGTATATTTTGCTGGAATACTGTATAATATGTCTGATACTAGAAAAAGATTGTTCCACTATCTACCATGGTGTCATATTGCTGCATTTTCTTTTTCTTTACATCTTTAGCACAGTGAGATTTTTTTTTTATTTAAAAAACACATGTTCCAAACTGGCAAGTCCATAATGTAATTTCAAAACAAGTGATGTAGTCCTTTACCTAGTTAATATTTTTGTTTTGCAGAGATGCAAGGAAAAGCTGGTGGGAAACTGCAATTGCTGCGAATTATTATAAAATGCTCAGCTGAACATACTGCAAGGCTTGCAAAGAAACTGGGTTTACATTAATTCTTTTTCATGCTGAGAAAAATAAACATGAAACATAAAATGGCAAAGAACATATGGTCAGAAGAGGTTTATGTAAAGGTTAGTTAATCTGGTTGCTCATCTCAGACATAACCAATGGGGGTATAGGAATTCATGTTCTTCAGTCAACAAATCTAAGTTGTCTCTCTGCTGCTACAGGATGTTGACAGCAGCTGAAACAGATTCTCTAGGAGCACAGAAGGCTCCCTGAGTAACAGCTCTGGGGGGCATCCATGTTGAATAGTTTTGGTTACAGGTGGGGGGCAACAAAGAGGCCAGTGATAGCAGGACAAGAGACTTTTCATAGGAGGCATTTTTGATTTATTTTTCAAAAGACTGAGTGGGTTGAGGTGCAGCATTTTTCTTCTTGTAAGCAAGATGCTCATTCTGGCTTTCTTTCCTTCTCCCTGAATAGGTGTTAGAACGGAGCTAGACCACAGATCAAAGAGAACAATATTTGGGGAGGTATGTGTGTTTAATTTTCTCTTACATCACTGATTTTCTGTTACATCATTATTGTAATTTGTCTTCCATCTGGTCCTTAGTTCTGATAAAATTTACTTCCTTAACAAGATGAGGAAGGGAATGACCATGTGTTGAAGCATTTAGACTTCTCCCTTTCATTTATGCAAAGCTGTAAGAAGCTATTAAGACATAATTTTTAAATGTTTGATGATGTTCCCATGTCCCCAATAACAAAACACACAGTGTGTGTGAGTGTGTGAAAGCACACTCTGAAAGTTAGCAAATATATGTTACAGGCATGTGATCTCTACCTTCCAAAATTTATCTTTCATTTTCACTCTAAATACTTTTGCTCAGTTGAAAGAGAATTGTCAAAGGAAAATGAGCATCTGTTACCCAGACATCAAACTCACATGCAGCCAAAAATGTTCCTCTGGCTTTCAATGTTGAGGGAAAATATAACTACAGGATCTGTTAGTAGTTGGAGGGGTTATAAAAGGGAAGCTGCTTAGCAAAAGTAAGTGAACTATGCAAACTCCATTACTTTTAATACTGAAAATATGTATCTTTAAGAAATCTAATAATTTAAGGTCGGAAATTTTTCAGGTAAGTGAACGTGACTGTGTGAATGGCTATTTACCAGCAAGATTTCTCTGAACAGGAAATACCTCTGATCACTTTATTAAACATCCATCCTTAGTGCACAATGAGAGGTGAAAGTTGGGGTAAACAAACTTTAAAATGTCATTCCTAAGTGAGCTTGTTGTTCATCTTAGCAGCAGTTGCCTTACTAATTAAAAGGGTTTATTCTGAAAATCATTGGTACTGAGTCCTACAGTCTTTTGTCCCAATAGGGCTGCTGAAGACAATGGAAGTACACCATATGAAATCAACACCATGTAAATAATTAATTTACTGTGTGTTTTACTATTTGCTCAAAAGAACTTAGGATTTTTGTAGTCAGAACATTCATTTCCCATTGTACTTATTCCACTAATACTTTCTACTAATTTCACCGGATGTCAGTTCACACTTTAGGTCAACAGTTATGCTGCTGTCTGTTAATCATAGAGCAAACCAGCTGAAAGCAAGAGAACTTCTGAGAAAAAGATTAACAAGATATTTTAATTATTTTTTCATGATTTTTAGGAGTTTAGTGTTTGCTCAGGTCATCAGCCAGAAAGCTGACAGAGGCCTTGCACTCCTTTTAAACACGTGTTTAATACTTTATTTTAAAAATACAACCAAGACGTTCTAGAAACACACAAAGCTAATATAATTTAAATTAACGTTTTCTTAGCTAGATTTTTTTAATATAATTTACTTCAAAAAAATACTGTGTCACTGAAGGAAATGCCAAACTAAAAAAAAAAAATTCCCCTCTTCCATATTTTTGCCCCAGTATTCTTATAGCTACAGGTAACACTTCAATGGCTAGCTGGTTTACAAAATTAAAAGAGTTCTTTTCAGCATGTTTTTCTTGAGCAAGGGAGAGCCTTCTTTGTATAGTCACTTTAACTACAATTATGTTCTCTCATTGCTTTAAGTGGATTAACATGTTAAACAGGAGGTACAGGCTTTTAAGAGAAAGTAAGGAAAGTGATAATAAAAACTGGGAGCAAGAATGGCATTTTCTATTTTTAGGTATATCTACTTTGCATTTTCAGTGTCTCCCTAGTATACCATTAATTAGTAGTGTTTATGTAGTTTACTTCTAGAACCAGTTTGCATAGAATGGCACCCTTAGCTAAACTTTAGTACAAGTGAGCATCAATACATTGAAAATCAAACACATTTGTTGATCATATAAACATCCTTTCAAAGAGCCACTTCCAAATTGCCTTGAATTAGAATGCAGTTAAGATAATTTTTCTTACATGAGTATATTTAACAAGTTACCTTGGACTTGGAGAATGTTTCAGCCCTTTTTTGTTCAAAAGAATGTATTTTAGCTTCACTCATCTTATCTGAGTCCGCCAAAACATAATGTCTAGGAGAGTATGACTCTGACAAACAGCTAAGTAACCTCAGGATTTCTGTTGTGTGCCCACCTGTAAAACAAAACAAGCTGTAATTAGTATGTGAAAAAATTTCATAGCTTTTCATTTCTTCAGCTCAATCAGTCACTTTTCATTTAAAGCATAGTGGTGCTACTACCAGTGAAAGAGTATCTTCTGAGAGTAAAGGCTTCAGTTAGAGGATGGCTGAGACTGTTTAAGTAACGTGGAAAGAACTCAGCTCCCACTGAAGCAGTATTGATGGACGTTTTCCAGTAAAATGGGATTGAACCAGGGTCACACAGGCATCTGACATTTGTGTTTACTGTCCTGCACACAGTGCAGAACAACCGGGCAAAGAGTGACACTGTGATCTGTACTCAAAGGCCACACCATGAAGCTGGACAGGATCTGGCTCAGAGCCACACCTTGGAAGCGGAACTGCCACTGACCCTGCCCTGTGCCCTGTGCTGTGACCTGCCAGAGCAGGGGCTGCACTATCCCAGCTCATCACACTGAAACCAGCCAGGCAGCAGTGCCACAGACACAGCAGTGCCACCCTGCAGCCACACTGGTGTCACTCTGCAACCACAGCTGTATCAGCCACAGTGGTGTCACCCTGCAGCCACAGCAGTGCCACCCTGCAGCCACAGCTGTTTCAGCCACAGCAGTGCCACCCTGCAGCCACAGCTGTTTCAGCCACAGCAGTGCCACCCTGCAGCCACAGCTGTGTCAGCCACAGCGGTGTCACCCTGCAGCCACAGTGGTGTCAGGCACAGCAGTGCCACCCTGCAGCCACAGCAGTGTCAGGCACAGCGGTGTCACCCTGCAGCCACAGCGGTGTCACCCTGCAGCCACAGCGGTGTCAGGCACAGCAGTGTAGCCGCTGGGTGCTGCCAGAACAAACAGTCCTGCTCCAGCTGCTGCTCTGACCACTGTCCTCGAAGGGCCTTCCCAACCTTCTCCTGCAGGGTCACTCTGTCCCGGAGCTAAACTGGCACTAAACGGGAGAGAAGGGGAGGGTGTACTTACTGTGCTTTTTGGAAGCCGGGTTAATTGTTTTTTGTCATTTGAGTTTCCGGAAAAGCAGTTAGAGGGACATTGTGAGAGTGAAAGGGGGGGAGAAGGAAGATTGTGTGCATAGGTAAAGTGGAGCAGTCTCACCTCTTATCTGTTGGACTGGATCAGACCAACATGAAACTGCACCTGTAAATACCTAACGCAAGTATTTACTGGATGTGTTACTTTTCACTCTGCTGGAAGTTGCAGATCAAATCAGTAAACTACATGTGTTCCTACTACCACCTGCTGTTCAGTGTCACCAGGCTCCCTAGAGACCTTTGCTGTACAGGTTAAGCACTTGTAGCTGGTGAACAACTGACAAGCAAGGGGAGCTGTGTTGCAGCATTGCACTAGACTTGGCCACCTTTCTGTACAATTTCACGCTGTATTTTCCAAATACATTTGGAGATATTTTCTCTGGAGTGGTGTTTGTTAAAGGTTTCACAAATTTTATTGCAATCATCTGAGCCCTCACAGAAGAGCAGGAGATTTCTACTTTAAAGTCTCAAAGAATAGGCTTGAACATTACATAAATCTTAACTGGCATGTATTATTTCACCTGGTAAGATTATGTGTAGTGGAAGTATTCTGTTAATAGGGACAAAATAGATTCCAAAGGACTGGAGGAAAACACACAAATTTCTAGCCCTACTGGTAGTAAAGATGACCTGACGAATTATAAAACTGCCAGTCAAACTCAGATTGCAGAAAGATCTCAGGATTATTACTCATTTAGTTGGTGTGCAAAAACCAAAGGGATATTGAGGTGCTGAAATCACAGCTGGCCTGTATTTGTCAACTGCAATTTTTCAAATAATTTTTTGGGGGTAAATTAATTGCCCTTTAACTCTGGGGAGGTAACAAGGAGTAGCAGATATGTATACCCCTGGAGCCCGGTGACATTCTTGCCTCTGATAGATCCACGTGCGTCTCTTGTAAGTAAATCACAGCAAGGTGGTTTGGGTGCCAGTCTTTGGAAATCCGTGCCCTACATCACCATCAGCAGCTTTTAGTCAGAAGACTGAGCAGCTGCACAGGTCAGTCCTGCACCAGTTTATCGATGACTTCGTGCGTGAAATGCACGTGCCGTTGGAGGGAAAGGTTCTGAAACTGAACTGCCAGACATAAACACAGACGAAAATACCCAAGATGAGTATGCAGCGTAACCATAACCCAAATCGAGAACCGAAACACCCGAAGACGGGCGGCTGCCCTGAGCCCCGGCTGCTGACACATGCCACCGCAACTACGACTCCCGGCATGCACCAGGGCATAGCGGAGAAGCCGCGCCGGCCGCGCGCTGCGCTGCATGCCGGGACCCGTAGTTACAGGAACCCGGAGTGGCAGCTCTGCAGCGCCACTCCCGTCGGAAGAAACCCCCACTCACCAGAGCCGGCAACCACCAGGAGACTGAACGGAGGCGTCCGCCGGCCGCGGCTCCTCCTATTCAGGAGCACTAGCGGGACAAGCAGTAAGGAAAGGAGGAGGAGCAGGAGGACGACGACAGGCAGCTCCTCCATATGCATCCGGGGCCACCCCGCGCGGAAGCGGCAGTGGCACCTCCCCCGTACGGCAGCCGGCGCGGTTCAAACCTCCTTGCGCTGCGAGCGCGGTGGTGGCTCTGGGGGNCTCCCCGCACCTCTGAGCAGCTCTGGCACACGCTGCCCCCCAGCCGGCATCCCGGAGCTCCGAGATGCCCCCGTAAGCACGGGGGCGAATGGGAGCCGGCGCTTTCAGGGCCCGCAGGCCGAGCGTGGCCGCTCTGCACGGGCTGCAGGAGCTGAGGGGGAGCTGCCTGCTGTAGTGCAGGTACTGTCTGCTGACACGCACAGACACTGATCCAGGTATGTCTGCTTCCCTGCAGCTGCAACGTTACACAGCCTACGGTAATGCATAAAATAAATAATATTAACATTTCACTCCCTGTCGTGGTTCTTGCTTTCATTCATGGTAATACTTAAGCTTTTTATTTCAGTAAGAAGCGTGGAGCAACAGATCAGCAGTCTTTCTGTCTCCGTCAGCGTCCGGTCTTTGTTGGGAGATTGCGATGATTCAGCCATCGGACTAATCTCAGATGAGACCTGTGTTTGCTAGAAAGAGAAAGATATTGCATTTTATGATTAGGAAAGAGTTTGTTCGTCATTGTCCTTAAATTATGTGCCGGGGAGCAAGGCCCTCCTCTTGGCCAGTGAATCAGGAGCAATGAACTCCGGAACTTTATGGAGAGGTTTGACGCTACTGCCTTATGGGGTGAGCTGTCAAACATATGAAACGTGACAGCTGTGCACTTGTGCCTCAAGTGCACAAACACAATAGATCAAACACACTGCAATTCTGCCTCTGTCTGCCATGGTTTCTCTGGCTGCTTTTTTTCCATTCACTCATTCCGAACAAATTGGACTTTTTGTATCCCTACCAGCCTTGGAAGTTGAAAGTTTATTTCTCATTTTTAGCAAAAATGTGCCAGTTGTGGATTCCAGTGGTTGTTGCATGTCATACAAGTAAAAGATACACCAGTAATCCTTTAGGATCCAAAGTGAATCTTTTTGATTCATGCTTCACAACCTTACAGATTATGTTTTTTTCTTTACATCAGTGTAACATATAATTCTGCAGTTGTTTTAAGCAGAGACTATTAAAAACAGTATTACCATGGTAAGCTTGTCTTCCACCCAAATGAGTAACCTCATAAAAAGTATCTCACTGCCTAGTCATTGTTGACATTTGGAAGCAACAAGGTTTTAATTAAAAGTTCTGTTGATGATGCTTGAATTTCAAAAATTCACTTTGATTTCCACTTAATTAGCTACATAAAACTAATAAGCAGGGACAATAGAGATGCAAGTCAATGACAGAAGAAAGTGCCACTGTACCTTTGCAGGATATTAACTACTAGGTTAAAACAAGACAATAAGTTCTATAGACAACTTAAATACTAATTTTGTCTATGGTAATCTTTTTCCTGCTTGTATTCTCTTCCATTAAAAGAGTGTCATTGATGTAGAATTTATCCTGGTTGCCACAGTGGGTATAGCTAGCAGTTGTTTTATTTAAGGTGGGGCTTTTTTCAAGACTTTTCAAGATCTTTCCTTTCCTCTTATTTTTTCCCTACAATAAATATTAAAGAACTGCTTTTTATTAGGCATTTTATTCCAAGAAACAGTCCTGGCAATTCAGCAATAGAGAGTGATATAAAAAGCTTCAATTTATTTTCTCCTTTTCATGTTATTTATTCTGTATGTACATGTTTCCCCTCCTAATACAGAATTCTTCTATAAAGGTGTTTGGTGAAATTAATGGGAAACTGACCTAAAACCAGGGAAGTTGGAAGGCATTTAAAAACAAGAGATAAAAATAAGAGCGATGCAGACAGGGAAATACCTGTTCTTTGAAGTAGATGGTTTATTGGATGCAAAGCAAAGTTTTTGACTTTCAAGAAGTCTAAAAAGCTAACCAGTGAGTTCACCTCATAAACTCCTACAGCTGGTGCTTGAGGTCTGCTAACTCATTGTTAAATTTGCAAGGGTAAGGGATACAGTTTTCAAGTAGTATCCACAGAAGATTGCAAGGCTTGAGGGAGGAGTCAAGGTTTGCTAAGACTGGTTAGAATAACTAAAGAGAGAAGCAACAGTCTGCTACCTACTTGCAATAAAATTTTGGGCTTTTTTTTCTTCCTTTGTGGAAATTGAGCCAAGCTCATGAAGATCCCACTTGCAGTGTAACACTGCTAATTATGCCTTTTCTCAGTAGGACATAGATGTATTTGTGTTTTTTCATCATGGCAGCTCCCTGCTCCCTTGATACCATGCTCTGGGCCTGGGAGACTTCAGCACAACAACTGTAACAGTCCTGAAGAAAGCAGGTTGCTGTGTGCTCCTCCAGCTGCATGCCGAATGCTTGGCCATGATTCCAATGTGGGAAGTAGGAATTCGAGAATTCTTCATCTCAGCATCAGCTGTGCATACGAAAGTTAATATGAAAAGCAAGAACTCTCCCAAAATTTAGCACAACATGTGTTAGCTAAGTAATGTGAAGCAGGTGAAGTGTAGGATTTCCTCGAGGAAGGCAGTGATTAGTGCTGGATACTGCTCTCCAGTCTGCAAAATCACTGATGCTGCAAGTGAGTGAGTGACCTGTATGTCTGGGAGGAAGCACTTGATCTGAAAGTCATTTGGCAAAAAGTGGTGCAAGTGCAGAGGCTGCCCCTGACATCTCTGCTACTGATGCAGGAAGTTAGCTGTGAACTTCTTTACTGAAGAAGAAATGAACTACACTTGTTCTAAATAATCAGTCACTGTTGTCCAACTCTGAAACTCTTGAATAGGCAGAAATAGGTGCAGGATTTTTTCCATGTACCGCTTGTGAGACAATGTTCCAAAGAAAGATGTGCTGCTCTCCTTTTTATAGGTGAATATTCTCTGTGGAAGCCTACTGGTACATGGGGTGCTTGTCTCCTTTGAAAGTTACACTGGGTAAAGGCAACTGAGCAAAGCTTGCTCTCTTTGTGTTTCAGTTTCTTCTGTCTCCAACAGGAAAGGCTGTATTTAGAGTATAAATAATTTTTTTTCCCCTGAGATGAAATGTAGACAGCTTTGGCTCTCTGACAGTAATTCCCCTTCTGAGTTTCCACCTGTAAGTGACCTGACTCTTAACTGTTAAACCAGAGTTTTTACATTCAACTGAAATACACCTGAAATACACCTTATATTCGTGATTTCTTAAATGGCACTTGGAATAATTGTGATGTTTGGGGTTTTTTTCCTTCTAATTACAGGTTCTAAAATTAGGCCTACAAACAAGTGTGAGTGTACTGTTGTTTTATAAAATTAGGTCATTTTTTTCTTGTTTTGGCTTAGAGTGCAGCTCCACAAACAGTTGCAGCAGCACTACTGATGAGTAAACTAGCAAAATGGTAGAAGCAGTTGAGTGAGAAAAAGGGCAGGAATTACTTAGTCAGGCTTTGCTACTGGAAAAAATTTTAATGTGGAACCATTTATCATGTTAAACCTCAGTAATTTATTTAAATGTATCTAAATATTATTCTTAGTTTCTGCATGGTATTTTAATAGAAGTGACTTGTAAAAACAGGTATGTTACATATGTAAATTTGTTTTTTTTGGGAAGAAATTATTTCTTTTTGTGTGCTTATGTTGTTTCTCGAAACACTAAGGGAAGTGATATGCTCTTTGATTAGACAAAACCTGAAGGCTTCTAACTGGGTTTTTCACAGTTCTTTAATATAAAAAATGCAAACTGCATCTGGAAGAGTCTAGAAGAACAATAACATCCTAAGTGTTGTAAAAAGTTCTGTGGTTGAGAAGGAAAGGTATTTTTAATTTAATCACTGGACTAGACCATTTGGGATCAACTGGAGACAAGCTACTAGCTGATCTCACTTGAAGGCAGAATTAGGATGTTATCAGAGCTGGTCTGTGGCAAAATTTGTCCCTTTAGACAGCTGCTACTTTCAATTACTTTGGGCCAACTGCAGTTTCACTTTCTTATGGGTCATTAGAATTAAAGGAATGTAATTTTAGAAGTCCCAATTTGTATTTGCAATCAATAACAGCTGTAATATTTATGTTAACATTACAGTTAGTGCTGTGCTTCCTGGTATTAGGGCACTTCTCATCTATATTTGAGTCTCATTTGTTCAGATATAAAAATACAGCACTTAAACAATGCTTGTGCTAAATAACCAAAAAAGTGGAATCAAATTGCCAAAATAATGAGACTTATTCCATACTAAAAACTTTTCAAAATTTTAATTTTTTCTTCATTCTCATTTGCTTTTCTTTACACTTTAATTTTTAGTGAAAGACAGCAAAGTGGATGTGAGTTTACAAAAGCTCAATAAATAAGGTATCCTTCACTCCTACTATTTAAACATTTCCCTCTTGCTGGCAATGTCAAGTTTTCTGAAAATAGTCTTTGAAAGTGGGAGAGGAGGTTGTTTTTAGAAATTTGTTTGGGTCTAAATACCATGAACGAATTTAGAATCAGAGTAGCAATTTGTAAGGAAAATGTTTCTCTCTAACAGGCATGAGCCACACTGCCAGCAGATGTTTCTTTAACCTGCTACATCTGAGAGCATGTCTGCAGGGCTGGTATGTGTGGCTTTGATGACACAAGGCGTGGTAACCATTTGGGTGCATTCTGAGTGTGCTTTTATGGAGTGGGAACTTTTGTAGTAGACAGCACCAGAATTACATAATGCAACTCGTTGTAATGACTGGGTAGTGTGTTCACTTACAGGGAGCAGTCCGTGTAACATAATGTAAAATAATACTCTTCTGTCTGTTCAAACGGCCAGGAGGAGGAGATTGCTATTTCACTTTTTAAAAGTACTGAGTGTCCTGGAGGTCACTTGGGTGCCTCAGGCCACTTGGCCTGTAAAAACAAGGCCTTTTTTTTAAACACTCCTAAAAATAGATTTGAAGTATATTCCTAATCTCCTGGAAATATGTCTTCTGATCTGTAATGTTAAATGAAGTTTGTAGGATACTTGGGGGTTAGGATGTAGGATTCTCTACATATTCACTGCTGTGTTTTGAGTGGGGTTTTCCCAAGCTTTCCATGTAAGCATCTGAAAGGAGGGTGAGGAGAAATACATTGTTGTTTTAGCCTTTCCTGGGTTCCTCCTGTCAGAAAACTGGCCACTGCTTGGGCGGAGAGATAGATGGGACCAGGCTATCAGCTTGTTTTGGGTGCACAGCTTTCCCTCTCTCGGGCTGAAACCCAGGCAGCAGTGGGGCTGCTGCTGCTGTCATGGCCCTGGATTTCAGTGCTCAGCCCTCAGCATTCTTAGGTGTGAGGAAAGGGCCTCTCATCCTTCTGCCTTCTCTCTCTCCTCTGCTTATGAGCATTCAAAATGTAGCAGAACTGAGACCTTGCTCTGTAAGGAAAAGTTGAAAGTGATGATTGTTTTCTGAGCTGTTTAGGTTTCTAAAGGTCTAGCATTGAATTAATGCCATGCTGGAGCTGGAAATAACTGGTCATATTAAAAGAGAAGGGAAGGTTTTGGTTTACACTGGTAAACCTGGTTTTGCTCTACAGTGTCTTTCATTTTCTTTTACTCCCATATTTTCTGTAAGCAGTTGTGTTTAAAAAGATGTAATTTATTGACTACTGTTTTGGGGATGTTGCCAGATATGGCTGTGGATTTGGGGATTTGATTACATACTATTTAAGTCACATGTGACTATTTAAGTCACATTTAAGTTGAATGTAATGACTCCACCAGTTCTCACTGGAGATAAATAGAATTCTTTGCAGAGTTTGCAAGGGCTGCCAAAGGTACCTCAGTGTTTTAATTTCTGTATGTTTGTGTATAATTCTTGAAAGACAAAATATTAAAATTTCAAAATCTGAATTTTTTTTTTTCTATTTGTTTAGTTAAAAATATGTAAGATGCCAAGCACAGCAAACCCTCTTAAGAAAAAGATGACACAGTGTAACGTCCAGCTATTGCAAATATAATTTACCTCCTGCACTGTGCTTTAACAATCTTTAATTGTGTGATAACATAAAATTTAAAACCAGATACCCCTCACTTACATTTTTTTCAGCCACAGGTGATGTGTAACACTGTTATCTCTCTGTTTGGCAATGCAAGAAAAGAATGTCCTTGCCTTTATTATAGTTGTAATGAATGTTAGGAAATTATAAGCCATTTGCATTAGTTACTGTGAATTTAATGCATCGTTAAGGTGTCAAGAGAGTTAGCTGGTCGACTCCAGTGTATGTGAATTAAACAGTGATAATGAAACAATTGCTTAGAGTTAAGGCACAGTATTAATTATTTTGCTGACTTGTGATAAATTTATTACTAAAAAGAAAAAGCTTTACACATGTGGAAACACAAATTTTGTGTCAGCTTCCAGTTTACTAACACTGACTAAACAAAAAAAATAATAGAAATAATTTCCAAAAAGAGCCCTTCCATGTGATTTCATACTCATTTTAGAATACTTTGAAGGAAAAATATTGTCCTTTTGATTGTACCTTTGTGTTTGAGGACTGGTACAATTGTAAATACAAGCAATAGTTAAGTAGCTAATAGTCAAGCCAAGAGCTTGTATAAATCTTGATGATTATTATCATTATCGTTATTATCATTGTTATTATTTAGTTGATGAATTGTTTGTAAGGTATACTACAATCACCTTTAAAGAGTACTGTACAGACAAAAGAAAAAATTAGTTTGCTCCAAGTGAAACTGAAGAGTGCATATGTATGGAGTACAGTGTGGCCAGAACACACCTGACCTGGCACTGCAGAACCTGGCATTGGACTGGAATGTTCTGCTCTGGGTATGCACAGGTACAGTTGTCCAACTTACCTTGAACTGTGAAGATTCCACTTTCAGTGGTGAGATTCCTGTTTCCACTGGGGCATACTTCCCACACAGAAAAAGAGGACATCGCCAGAGGCACTCCAGATGTGTAATGTCCCTTATTCAGCAAATCCGATGAACAGGTCCTGAAATGTTGGCTCTTCAAGCAGTCCCAGTAGAATTATTACAGGAAAATGTGTATGTTTGCAACAAAATAAAAGGAAATGGGCAACACTAAAATAAAACCCACAACCAAGATATTCTTATTTGTGTATATCACAACACATTTTTTCTGCTATTTATTCAGTTAGATAATATATTTGGTGCAATTCACAAAGTGATTTTTCAAATCTACTTATAATGTTTGCATGATACATTTTCATGGTGAAACTCTTCCACCTTAGCATTTTTAATCTCTATCTATCTATCTATCTATCTATCTATCTATCTATCTATCTACCTATATATATATCACATATAGAATTAGGATTTTGTATTTTCTTTATTTTCAGGTATTCTTGGATTTTATAGTCAATATTTTTCTAGTACTTGTCTAATCAGTAATGTATGGTGTTGAATAGTGTCACTGGAAGTAAAAACCTAAACAAAATTCCTCGCTTGATTTGAAAGGCAGGCTTGCTTTCTGTATTTTAGCACTGCTGTATTTAATGTCGTTTCTTGTCTTTTTGTATGTTCTTACCAGAACTGCTGTCTTAAATCTTAGATTTGAAAGTTAGCATGATATCCTTCCTATAACTAGAATTGTATAGAGGGACAGAAATATGTCTGTATGAATTAACATGCAGATCAAGGTCTTGGGGGGGATGGGGAAGCACTAGACCTCCTGACTCAAGACTAACAATTAAACCCTAGGTAAGAATCTATAATTGTGTCAATAAAAAAATAGAAAACGATTACAATATTAACAAATAGCAGTGCTAAAAGCAGGGACTTTGCTAGAACTCATTATTAGCAAGAAAGGAAAAATGAATAATACATTCTGGACCTCCTAAACTGACAAACTTAGGACATAAATTATATTTACTTTTGAAACAACGTAGTACAGCACTTTAATACCTATACCCAAATATAAAATTAAAAAGTTTTAATATTTAAGAAATAGCAATTTTTAAATCACATTCTCTGAAAAATATAATTATTACAAGTATTATTGAGTATTGCATTTGAGAACTATCTGGAAAACATTCTTGCTTTCTTATTCAGTTTTTTTACATGGATTTCAACAGCACTTAGATATACTTGAAGTGAGTGTGGACCAGGTTTTATTGTTTCCTTGTGTCATCAAGCAATTTTCCTTCCTTGTTTCCTCAAGGCTTTCACAGATCAATCAAAAAATCACTAAATGTTATAGAAAGTTTTTGGAAAAATCTTAAAAATTGACAAAGCACTCAGAGGGAATTATATTGTCTGAAGAAGCTGTTTAACCTGTTCAGGCTAACACATCTGCCATTAAAATATCCTCGCAAGCGATTCTGTGCTGTGGTGTGTGCTGAAGGAGGCACAGTGCCATGCAGTGCAGCTGCTATGGCATGTGCCAAAGTTTAGACTGAGCTAAGCGAGGCTTAGGAGCTATCTTTAGCATGCAGACGAGCGATGCCATCCAAAGCATGTGCTCTGCCTTTTTACCTGAAAATCTGATGCTATCACATTAAACAAAATACCTCGTCTCAACAAGCACTGTTTAGTTCTCCACTTGAATTATGCTGATTTTAATTACCAGTTAGAATGTTAAAACCTGGATTGCTGTCTGACCCTCAGCATGCTGAATTGGGAAACATTTTGTTTGGTTTTAGCACTGTTTGGCACCAATTTTATTCTTTCTGATTGTGTGCCATTACAAAGTCCATCTTCTTCCATTTTCTGCTGTTCTGACATCATCATCTAGTCACTACCCTGTTCTACAGCGCTCTTGTTGCTAAGAGCCTCGACTCACAAAGCAAGAGGAAATATGTGTTTCTGAAGAAAAGAAGCTGGTATTATTTCAAGATTCCTGCTGTTTGTGGTGTGCTTCATGTCGGAGATTAGGGAACCAAGAAGTTTTCTAAATCTCAGAGCTCTCTGACTTAAGCCTTTGGGAATGAAATGCTTTCTCTAGACCTTCCTGGTTTGCAGATCCCGAAGATGCACCCAGTTACAGCTTTGTTTACTAAAACAAAGCATTTAACACATTTAACAAAGCTGCACTACTGCCTCCCTTTTACTCCTTTGTGCAGGCACGTCAGGGGGAAGAAAATGCATGGAGGAATGTGAGGTGGACAGTGAAGGAATCCAGGGGATGATAACTGTGGGAAGGAAGAAAATAAAGTGACAGAAAAGGAAGAGGTGATAGGAAAATAGAATATAAAGTAGAAGAGAGGTAAAAGAGGAGACAGAATGACTTGGAAAAGAAAAAGAGATGGCATTCTTGCCAGTTCTGTGGATCATACTCAGCACATCTGTCTTAATGTGGTTTGATATCTTGTCATAATGCTGACATGGTGCATCAGTGTAGTGGTTTGTAGTGCAGCATGGTAAGCTCACAATGTGCTGTTTTGCAGGGCCTCAGTAGCTTCTGGACAGTTATAATCAGGACAATAATACCAGTGGAGAGGGTAATGCTGCAGGTGAGGTGTAAATAGATGAAAGAGACAGCGTGTGATGAAAGACACAAATGGAGAAGACAGAAAAACTGGAAGAAAACTGAAGAAGGGACAGGAAGAGGTTCATGAACAGACAGCTTTCCAGAAAGAAGCCTTTGTTCTCTTATGGATGGTAAGTACTACTGGCAGAAATGCTCTCTCAAGTGGGAGGTGGCAGGAGCTGGGAAAGTTAAACTCACTGACCTCAGATGAAAAATGGAGCATGTGTTTAGAGGGAGTAACCTAAAGCAGGGAAAGTGAAAGCACATTACTACCTAAAAATGTGGCAGGATATGTTACAGTGACCTGTGCTGGAAAGGTGTGACACACTTTCTGTAGTTCTCACCTGAGTAGGTGTAGCACAATATTCATCAACTCACAAAATGTGTCTGCTGTTAGGAAAGCCAAGATAACACTCTCCCTTCAGGGAAGCATACAGCTCAGCAACTGTTAACTGGATACCTGCAGGGTGTTAAAAAAAAAAACCCAGAGCATACAGATTTGTTCTTTTGTCTATGTCTTTTTTTTTTTTTTGGAGGGAGAGGATTTTTTAGAAATTAAGTATTTTTTTTTGTTTTCCATTCACTATTTTCCTGCTATTTTTCAGGTGTGGTTTTTTTGGTTTTTTGTTTTTTGTTTTTTGTTTTTTGGGTTTTTTTTTTGTTTTTNTTTTTTTTTTTTTTGTTTTTTTTTTTGTTTTTTTGGTTTTTTGTTTTTTTTTTTTCTGAAATCAAATTCAGATCCTTTCTTTTCAGTCTCCTATTTTCAGTCTTGGGCTTTCTGAATTAAATGCTGCAATATTAGCTGCCTGCAGTTCCTGTGATTGGACTCCATGGGTGGCCCAACTAATTTTCAGACAATGGAGCTGGTTCTTTTCTCACTCACACCACATTGGCTTCAGTGAAGTTACTCTTGATTCATGGTGCTGTGAAAGAAGAGTTGTGCTTGCTCTTTCATAGGTTCTTTAATCTCCATGATATGTTTGCTTACATGTATAATTGATTTTCTGCGAATATCTCCTGCTGCTGACAGGTAGACCTAGGAACTTCCTAAGACAGAAATAAATGTAAGCATTTTTAGGTCACTGAATTCAATCCACTGCTTCTACAACACCATGTTATGTAATTTCTTTCATAAACTGCTCAGGCTTTAAACATTCATTAAGATCTATTCTTACTACAATGGGTAAATTCAGGCAGAAAGGTTAGTTAAATCCTGTGTAAATTTAAAACCACAACTGAAATAATTTTCAAGTGCTCTAAAAGTATTTTTATTTCTCACCTATGTTTTCAGTACAGCAACCATGATAAAGACTTCATTCTTGGCAAAAAGGGGCTCAGCTCTAGGAAAGCACGATTCTGGAATTGCAGGCATACTTTGGAAAGGTTACTGTGTATTTTTCTTTCATGGTCACATCCCTCTCTTGCAGATTTTAGTGGGAGCAGTCATCTGACAACAAATTTTTACCATACCTGAAGTGCCACTCTGAAAGTAATTCTAGAAGGAGAAGGGTATGGAACAGATGTGTACAACTTAGCTGAGGATAGATTGCTTCAGACTTTGACTTACTTCTGGTGGGCTGACTTCCATTTTCTACCCTGTTGTAACAAATCCCATCCATTTTATCCAAATTTGTTCTTCATTTATGGAATTAATGGGTCTAATTGACATGAAGCTGAAAATCATCAATATAATCAAAAAGTTTTATTGTAATTAAAGGATAGATGAAAAACACAACCCCATTTTTCTCTTCCATAGTGTAAATAAGTTTATTCAGCTGAAGCCAACAGAATCATGCTGCCACCTGCAAGTGCTACTGTGATATCTCCCCATCCTCCCCACCTTTCCGATGCGTATGTGTTGATATGGAATACAATTATTACTATTTTTTGCCTAATGTTGCTAAATCTCTGTTCTGCAGCCCATTGCCTGTACTTCTGTTCTGAAGTTTGATTTCAGAAGTTGCAGTTGTTACCAAGGACAGTTCTTGACTGTTGCCATTTAGCAGTGGTGGCTTTGGTTTGCAGCATGTGGAAGGTGGTGGCTGCATATCACAAGGGAGGAAGAGATGTCGTAGTTGTGAAAGCCAAACTGTGGTCACTGTATAGCAACAGTTGGCTGTGATACTGCTCTGGTGGCTCTTGATTCCACCTTTTGGCTACTCTATTTCTTGTGCAGAAAAAGGTGCACTGGTTGCATCATGCAAGTACAATAAACCTTATACTTTTAAGACTTGCTGGAAATGCTCAAAGTTAATTGTGTGGTATGTTCATGCAACACTTTGTAGGAGTGGTAGTGCACTCCCTTAGTTTTGTTGGCATTACATTGCCTATGCAATATGGGCCTATGGTGTTTACTCTGAGGGTCTCTGGGATTGCTCTCACCTGGGATCCAAGGTGAGACTGCTGCATGTATGCAATAACATGATAAGATTATTAGACACCAAGAATCCCAGACATACACAGTTCTCAAAATCTCCCTGGAGAACTGGTTGGAAAAGAGGACAGACAACCAATCTAAGGCAACCTGGATATGGTAGCCATATCTAACCATGTCTACAGGTCTCCCTTCTACTCCAATGCCTTCATGCTTCCCATAGCCAGGTCTGTTTTATCTGCAAATTTTCTTTGTCAAAAGTGTGAAAGGTACCCTGCTGTATGCTCATGTGGAGAGTGGTTGCTACTCAGGGATCCTCAGTGCATCACCATTCTCAGCTTTACAGTCAGCAGCTCTCAATCCAGCACATGTTATGGGGCTGTTGAAAGAGGGCATTGCCTCTGGTCACAATCTGCTGCGTGCTCAACAACGTGCTGAGCGTAGGCCAAGGAGAGAGCAGCGAGGCAGGTCAAACTCGTTCCTTTCACCCACGCAGCACGCTGGGCCAAGTGAATTGTTTGGTAGGCTGTGTGCTACACAGGCCTGATACAGAGGTTTGGGGAGAGTCTGGTTTGTCTTCTCTTAGATACTTCCTAACCTGTAAGTGCATAATGGTAATGGGTTGTTTTGAGGCTTAAAGCTTTGATAAGTGGTCTTTGGCAGAGTTACCCATTCAGTTTGAGGCAGTACCACTCTCAAGTGTCTGTTTTACTCTGCTAAGTATCACCATACTCTTATGATGGAGACTCCTGGTCACAGGCTGGCATGTTAAAAAAAATACCTACTTTCATTGTTGTACTCTCCTAGAATGATTATGACCTCAGGCAGTTGAGAGAAATCACATCTTAAAACACAGCAGGTAAATGTGCCAGAGCTTGCTGTTCACAGCCTTTGGCCTTTGCTTCTTAACCATGAGTGTAAAGAGTCCTTGCCAGTGCCTGCAGGCCTGAGGACAACCATTCTGGCCTTTGCTGCCACTGCAGGTCCTCTGTCACCCCAGAAGTCTGCTGCTTTGTCCATATGGAGTACTGGTGTCACAGCTGTTATATCTTAAAAGACAAAGGCGTACGTGTAAAGAAACTTCAAAGTCACAGATATTGTATTAAGCAAAATTGAGGGCTGTTCTTTGGAATGTGAATTAATGAAGAAAAAATTCTCATGGAATTTTTATGGTTTATGTCATCTTGAAAGTGGTTTATGATCCTGCCATGGAGTTATTAGGATTTAGTGGCTGTTCTGATTCACTAAAAATGGCAGATGTAGTAGAAAATACGTTGAAATATTCATTTATATCAGCAATAAAATGATATGACATCAGAGTAAAATACGAGGTTTTAATCTTAATTTCACTAAGAGATTGTGTTGATATGGTATTGCTGTCTTTATTTGTCCATCTGTTTTTGAAATGGAAGGAGACTGGAAGCAGGAACAGGATCCCCTTCACTTTTCTGAGGACATCTTGTGAAATTTTATTAACAAAAATCAATGCAAAAGCTGGTCAATGATAAGACACAAGTCCACAGGAAATGAAACTTCAATAGTTTTAATGTTTATACAAACACCTGGTAGTTGTTCCATGTCCAGCAATGGATTAAGCCAAGCTGGCTGGAAACAGTTAGAGATGTTGGCGGAGTGCCCTGCCCACCTCCCACAGGTTCCCACTTCTGCAGCAGGAGTGGCTCAATGCCTCGTTAATCAGCACCTGGGTTTCTGCGTTTTGCAGATTGGTGCATTAAGGCAAGCCAACATCAGTTTCTGTTCAGGCTTAAGCCAGAGCATTCCTGCGGTGGGAGATGTCTTGCAAGAGAGATCAGTGTATAGTGGGGTAGATGACTTGTCAGCTGCAGATTAATCAATCTATAGGGTGAAATATATATTAATACCTTCATAATTTTTTTGTTAGAGGAGAATTTTTAATTTATTGATCTGAAAGATCAGAAATCGTTAATGGAAATGTAAAGTTGAGGGGGTTTAGGATGTGGATGATAGCAAAAGGATGCCAAGAGGAACAGTCATGACCATTACATTTTCTAGTTGGTGAAAGACACATGTCTGTCTATCATACTTAATTTTGTCAATGTAATTTTGCTTCTGTTTTTCAACACAACAGCTTAAAAATGTAAAGTAAAAAAATAATTTGTCACTAATCACAGGATTGAATCGGCAATACCTGTTCTGTCTATGACGGGTGTATTCCCCGTGACTCTCTACAGTGCTCCGAAGGAGTGCATAAATCCATTCCTAGGGCACGAACGGTCACATCAGCATTTTTTCCGTGACACGTTTCAGACAACCGGGATGTGTAAGTGAAAGACACAGTGACTAAAATGTTGTTGGAAGGTGACCTGCTATGCGTGACTGGCCTTTTTCCTGCCCCAACACAAGCACCATGTACAGTCAGCAGCGTTCAGGGCCCCGTGAGCCCATGGTGGCAGCTCGCAGGGGCGGCGGCGGCGGCAGCAACCGGGGTGGCCGGCGGGGCCCGCTGCCCTCGCG
>VZTN01011825.1:167141-189156 GCA_013400515.1 Erpornis zantholeuca
CATTAAAATTCTGATAGTTAAATTTTCTTTCTTTGTTAAAAGAAGAGAGGGCAGGAGTGCAGCCTGTGCTGTAATGGTTATTAATTGTTCTCATCCAGCTTTTGACTACTCATATTATACTAATCTCCATTCATTTTCTAGAACCCCATTGAAAACACTGCTGAAAATAGCACAGTGACACTATTGAAAAAAATTGTAAATACAGTCTGTTTTATGAAAAGTTACAGAATCTTCTATTGTCAACAGATAATAACATAACTTCTGGAAATAGAGTAGGGATTATAACCTCTTCCTTTGCAAAGTCTTCTGCAGGAAGTTAGAGGTTTTCTTCAAATCTTGCATGGTAGAGCTTAGACTCCTGGGAGTGCCTTAAGGACATCTAAAATATTAACTACTTCCAAATACATGTATTCAAAATGTACCAAGACAAGAATAGTAACTAACAGCATCTGTACATTTGTGTGCATACTGTTGGTGCTGTGAATATGGTGTGAATTGTTTCCAATCACACAGCATTGAACTTAGTTCTCATCTTTCAAACAGTAACCATGATTCAGTATGGATATTTTTTCACATAAATTTTTTTCTTTCTAGTTACACTTGAAAAGTGGGAAAGCAGACAGTAGTTACACAATATTAGATGCAGCTTATAGCAGTGTTAAACCTGTGGCTAGAGGAGGGAGGTTCCACATTTTGGACCCATGCCTGTTGCATTGTTCTACCTTCCAAGAATACATGTGGACTCAAAAGGGCAGGAGTGGCCCTGGCCTGTGTGCTGGCAGAAACCCTGCTGGGGCTTCTGTAAATAGATATTTCTGTCTAAGTAAGTGCTTGTTAACATGCAGAGTTTATCTACACTGTGCATGTAGCCTGAATATTGGAGACTGTTGTCTTTGGGGGAAAAAAGTGTCCAATAACCAGGTAGGGATAAGGCAACTTTGATCACTGTGAGTTTGATTTTATACTTCTCTTGTCCAGTACAAAGCTGTGAGCTGCTAATTGATATCAACCTGTAGCTATTATACCTTGGGTACTCAGCTACAACCTTTTGTTATACAAGTTTTCTCTTTGAAAACCAGAATCTACTTCAAATGCATTAGAAATTCTATCTAAAACTTAGGATTTTTCATTTAATGCCACTTTACAAACCCAAACTAGACTTATTGTGGGTCTTTTAGTTTAGAGCCTGAAAGGAGAAACCTGCTGTTGCAGGACTCCTGGTCTAATCTGAGTGTGAAATGCATACAAATTTTCCAGCAAATGGGACAATGTAGAAAACATTTGTTAGGGAACTAGATGTCATACTGTCTTTAAGGATTCATTAATATATGAAATAATTGGAGGAAAATTTAGATCTCAGTTACTTTTAAGACTCTACTTTGTATCTATAATATCGCCAATCCCAGTGCAATCGGATAGATTCCTTCTTTTTGACTGTTTTCTCCACCTGTCATTGTGTAAGTGGTTGGATGTAGCATAGAGAACAGATGATTGTCTTTCACAGAAGTATTGGAATGCAGTTGAGAATGTCTTTGGAAACATCCTATCTTAAGCACAGTATGAGAAGTTGTGAATGGCAGTACCTCCTTGTGACTGTGATCTCTTTTTCAGGACAGTGTCCACATTCCATGCCTTGGTGGTTGGAGGCTTCTGCCTATATATTTTATTGTACGATGATGCTGTCAATGCTGACCATATCTGGTAAGGCATGTTACATATAAGTTGTGTTTACACAATAAAATAACATAACTGAGAAGAAAAAAAAATCCTCCAATGTATTAAGTCCTGAATGATTGTTTCATCTTCCATTAAAATATACAGTTGTGATGTGTTAATTTTTATGTCTGTACTATGTGAAAATTGGATAATTATTTTGTCAGTATTACTGTCTTAGTTCAGCGTGTCTCTGTGAAGTGGAATAGATAAAACACAAGCAATTGATTTGAAATAGCATATTAAATACTAAAGAGTAAACTGTAACTGTAAGTCAGTATGACTGAAACTCTGCTATCTACAGTAATCATTTTAAATTGAAATTGAAAAGCTGTAGCAGATCTGGATAGTGTATATCTTTGTGAAAGTTCTCCATTGAACCTTGCAAGGGGTTTGGGTTTAGTGCGGAGAAAATGTGATATTACTCTCAGGTAATGCCTGAAAAGAGATACATAGATCATAACAAAGACTGGAGCATTGGTAAGCTTCAGGGAAGCATCAGCACTGTGTATGCATACATTTTTTGATGGTCTAGGACTTCTCATAAAACTTTTTTTTTTCTGTGTGTACTAGAGACTAGCTAACATAGACGATGTAGAAATTGTTTTTGTGGTGGTGAGAATCACACAGTAGAAAATGTGGAGGTGGTAGAGATGAGATAAGGAGAGGGAGATGTAAATAAGTGGATTAAGTTGTAGCTTCATAGGAGAACAGGCTCTTTCCTATGACTGTTCACAGTCATTTACAGTTTTTCAACTTTGGTGTTTGATTAGTATTTTATATGACTCTGTATCTGCAGAGACATTTGAAGAAAGTCAGTTGTGGACTTTTGTTTGTTCTATCTGCCCTTGCGTGTTCATGTGTGATTCCTTTGCCACACATACCTCCTTAGCAATCACCAAAGAGATAGCTCTTCCCATTTGCTTATTCAAGTCACTCCCTGTTTATCATTCCAGGCTCTTGCTTGCATCAAAACTGGCCTAAAAACATCAGGGCTCATTAATTCCATTGCACCTTCTATTCAAGGAGATCAGGGAATCAGGAAGATTTTAGACTAAATACAAAGTTTTCCATTTATTGAGATTAATTTGGGAGTCTAACATGGATTCTCCTTGAAGGGATGTGACAGATGGACAGTGCAGCCATATGTGCTGTTGAAGTGTTGGTTTAGAAAGCCTAGAGAAGGTTTGTTGCAAAGTGATTATTCTCTGGGGAGAAAAAGAAGGAAAGTGAACCATTCCCTGATCCATTCAGTTAAGTCATGTCTACCATTATCAAGGAACTGATTCATATACTCAGTCCTTTGCATGTTCTCTGGAAAATATGAAGGCCCTTGAGCACAGGCTTAGTCTTGGTGGTAATGTGCTGAAGTGTGTTGGGACCTCTCAGAAGTTTAGTTATGATGCTGCTGCTGCTGGAAGCTCTAACATGAGGGCTCTTTGTAAAGAGTTTCTGCTAAAATTATGAGAACACATCTGTCTATGCTCTATGTCTAAACCTAAAGAAGCACTCAGCCCACAACCTATGTAGCTCATGAAATCAGGTTTTGAAGCCATGGAAAAATGTTCTCATTCAAGCAGTAGCTAAAAGAGCCTCTATGGCCAATCTTAAGAGATGGAGTGAGCTCCAGACTCTCCTGGTAATGATTTTTCTTCACCTAGCAGCAGAATTCAGGTTTTGTGAGCTCTATTATTCTGTAAACTACCCTCTTGCTGAGGGAAACAGTTAGTTCTAGACACTAAGAAAGCCTTAAAATTTAGTGATCAGATTGTAATAATACAGGAAATCTCTTCCACTGCTCCATTCCAATAGGATTAAGAAAAAATAGTTAAGTAATTGCATTTTACTGTGTTCTGGCTGAGGCCGACTTTGTATTGGAGTTGGCTGTAAGCACAGTTGGGTTCCTTTTTTCTGGAAAGGTTTACAACAGGGCTTACTTTCACAGCTTGTCTTGAGCAGTCCACATTTTATGAATCTGTTGACCTGCCACATGAAGCTCAATTCATATTTACACAAAACAGCTAGATTAGTTGTACAACTTAATTTAAAAATTAAGTTACAATCCTTACGCCAAGGAAAAAAGACTTGCTTACCAAACTCCCCAAAGCAGGAATGCACAGAGGACAGTGGAGGGAAGAACAAACATGGCTTGCTGCAATGGATGCTTCCCTTTCTTGAGCTGTATTCACAAGTTTGGGTTTGTTGAACACTCTAGAGAAACTGAAGTTGTCTATGTGCTGCTAAGAGCTTTGCCTGCTGTTTGGCACCAAAAGGGAAAGGATAGAAGGTGTAGAAACTACACCGAAAAGCATTTCTGCTCAAAGCTTTTTTGGCTCAACTGGCAAATAATTCCTTTCCTATGTCCTTCTACTCTGTTTGTCCCTATAAACATCCATCTGATTATGAATATGAAAAGCACAGCTGAGCAAGATATTTTTATCATCCTTACCAAAGTTTTAGCACTGGCAGAAAACAAAAATGGAGATACAGAGTGTCAGTTAAAGGGCTAAGAGACACCGACTGGGCTGTTCTTTTATCCTCTGATTCCTGAGAAGCCAGCTCAGAGTACTTGCTCAGAGTACCTTCAGAAACACCTGTGCCCTAGTTTTTAAGCTTGTTATATATTTCCTTTTGTAATCTGGAATTGTAAATCTTAGGGCTTGACTCACATGACTACCAGGGTAAATGAGAAGCAGAGCAGTTGTGCTGTCTGGACTGTACTGTTGAAGTACCTTCCAGTCCAAGAAGCCTTGCAGACTGGCATGAAAGGAGGGTGAATAAAATTGCTAAAAGCAGGCAAGAGATCGAGATATGCAAGTACTAAAGTGGCTCTTGCAGGCACATTTTGCAAAGTTTACTTCAGGCATTGCTTCAAATCTCTAGCAAGGCTCTTGGGGCAATCTCCATGCCAAGGCAAGGGTTGATCCTGATTAGGGTAGTTAGCAGATGTCTTTTATCTGGGTGGAAAGGGAATCTACTTTTATGATTAGAACCCTTCTTAACTAGATTGCATAATATCTTACTGATGAGCCAAGAAGAATCTGTCCTGATGGACATTGTGTTTGAGATATGTATGTCCTTTGCAAACTAGGCTGTAATTATGTATTTTTTGTATGTTTACAGGGGTGACCCTTCAATTGTGAAGCTGAATATTGCTATTACCACAGGCTACCTCATTTCTGGTAATTATGCAATGTGTATATAACATGCACAACCTGTTTATTTATATTGAGTCACTATACCTATATGTTTATACTGAACCACTGCGGTGAAGATGTGATATGTGCACACAATAGAGTTTCTATTGTGGCTTTTAACTTTGCTGATGGATTTGTGGGTTGTGGTGAAATCAGAGGATCTTGCTAGTGGATGTGAAAGATGGAATATCTCCCCAAGCACTGAGGAAATGACACTGTGTGGCTTTGTGATGGTTTGATGTGCAGCCACCAGTTCCAGCTCAGTTTTGTCCTTTGGCCAATTGAGAAGGTGTTAGAGCAGTGCCCTTCATGCTCCTCATGGTGCCTACAACTCGGAGCTCTTCTATCATGAGTTTCTTCCTGTGACCTCAGAATGCTGGCAGGAGAATTTTAGTAACCCTCAGTACAAGCTGAGGGAAATGAAGCCATAGGATCCTGTCTGCCCATCTTTTAGTCTCACTTTAAACCAAAATTTAGTCATGCATAAAACATAGAAATTTTAAAATATTTACTAGGTATGTTATTTATTCCTACATATGTTTTATGTTCTTAATTTTGCTGTCAACTAAAATTGGCTTGGGAATTTTGCTACAAAATGCTTTGGAGCTTTCTTTTATGTTGTGTGGAGATAACAAAGCAAAGCAAAAACTTAAACTTTTGCTTATCAAAGCAAAAACTTGTCGTGACTTGGACTATTTTCAGTGAAAACTTCTCATATTAGGATGAAGTCTCTGGTCAGAGACTGGACCACGGACTTGGTTATCTCCTACTAGATTTCTCAACCCAGTGGAAATGATAATCTGGTGATCCCACTTAAACTGTGCATTAGTTTAAGTGTCTGCTTTTATTCATAGCTTCATCTGCCATGTTTAAATTAATCAGTATCTATTTATGAATAATTATACATTAAACTTCCATAATGAATTAATGAATGCCTTTGAACAGGCATCTCAACCTGGCCACTCATTTTCTCTCACTTCCCTATATAGTAGATGTTTAATTATTAATAGGAAGTGAAGCAGCTATGTCAGATGATGTAGAGCCCTGCCTGAGGGTAGCTAATATAAAAGAGGTCAAGGCACACCCTGCACTTAAGAAAGGCACAGGGGTAAAATCTTTGATTTGGAACCTTGGTCAATAATATTCCAGTCCAAACTACTCATTTGCAGAAAGTAGGGAGAGAAATTACCTGTTCCAGCACAGAAAAGAAAATCTTCTGAATT
The DNA here is from genome assembly GCA_013400515.1 of Erpornis zantholeuca. Taxonomy (NCBI): domain Eukaryota; kingdom Metazoa; phylum Chordata; class Aves; order Passeriformes; family Timaliidae; genus Erpornis; species Erpornis zantholeuca. The sequence continues at coordinate 173,275 of VZTN01011825.1, forward strand.
CTCAGACCATCATGGGAGAAAAAAGGTTTTTTTGTTTGTTTTGCTTTGTTTTATGTTAAAGCTTTTTTTATAACACTAACTTGGGTCTGCTGTGTCAATTTTGGAAGTAAATGGGAAACTGGGATTAAATAAAGCAAATATGCTTCTTATTCAAAATGCCTCTTGCAAAATATTTTTGGTAAATGGTTCCTTATTTGCTAATTTAACTACTTTTTGATTGAGAGATTCTCTGTAACAGTGTTTTTGGCATGCATTTGTATGTTTGCTATGCCCCTGGAGACCCTCCTGCCTTCTTTTTTTTTTTTATGTCATTTTTTCCATATTTTTGAGGTCATAAGTGTAAAGTCACTCTGAGATTCAGGATCCACCTTTTCCTTCCAAAATACTTTGGCTAGGGTTATTGCATCTGTGTAAAGTAATCATTTATGGAAATTGTTGGGAGAACACTATTGCTTAACTGAAGTAAAGCCTTTATCCTAAAGATGTTCTCTTCAGAGATCATTAATTCAGAGGGTTTCTACTCATGCCGTATCTTGGTACATCTCTAAAACTTAGAAAAACTGTTTGGAGGTCAATGGTTGTATAATAAATAGTTCTTTATAGTTATTTCTGTTCTCTTGTAGATCTGTTGCTTATTATTTACTACTGGAAGGCAATTGGTGACAAATTTTTTGTAATACATCACTTGGCAGCTCTGTATGCTTACTATTTTGTACTGGTAAGTGCTCTATTTTCTCGTAACATAAGCAGATGAGATTAAAGACACAGCTTTTATAGACCTTGCTTAATGTTGAAAAAATTTTCACTGGTTAATGAAAGGCATATTTATACTTTGAATCATTATTTTTAAATGTTTTTATCAGTTATTTGTGGTAAGTGCATGCCTTTTCAATGTTATACTCCAACAAAAAAGTGTAACTTTGTTGAACTTAAAAACTTTTCTCAGTTTTTGCTGTAGAGACTTTGACAGAAGGACTTTTCACATGATTATAGAAAAGGGTTTTAAATAAAACCACAAGCTTGAATATTTTGTTGGAAAGTTAGAAGGAAATGGTTTCAAGTGCTTGTGTTTTGCTTCTGTCTCCCAGGTAACAAGTGGCAGGATGAGGGGAAATGACCACAAGTTGTTCTGGGGAGGTTTAGTTTGGACAGTAGGAGAATTTCTACTCTGAAAGGGTGGTCAGGCAAGTGTCCAGGGAAGTGGTGGAATCACCATCCCTGCAGGTTTGAAAGGGATATGGATGTGGCACTTGGGGATATGATTTTGTGGTAGCACACAGTGCACAGTTAATGATTGGACTAGATCTTGAAGGTCTTTTCCAACCTTAGTGATGTTTTCCCTGCCTACAGTGTGAATCCCAGGCTTATAATATTAAAAGTGTTGAGATGCCAGATTACTGTCAGATTTCCCATGTAATGGTTTGAAGGGGCTGAAGCACACTCATGAGTAAATACTCTGTTTCTGGCTGAAGGTATTTACATCTCATAGTATTATCATGGATGAAAGTGAATTAGAGTTGAATATTAGATAAATGAAAATACCGCTACCAAGGCTAATCCATTAGTTGTTTCTGGAGGAAACAAAAAGCACAGTGTTAGTGTGAACTTCTTTTAAAGCATTTATTACTACGTGGATTACTGCTGTAGGTCTGCCTGTGGATGTTGGCGTGTTGCTCTCAGTCTGTTGTCTTCAGAGAAAGTTACTCTTACTTACTCTTAAGTATTTCCAAATTGCCTTTTGAGGATAGGAAAGAATTTGGTTAAACACACAGATTTTCTGTTTGGTGTAGTGCAAACTGACATGAAAAGCTTGAAGTAGTGGATATTTGCTTGCTTGCTGGGGGAAGGAGGAATCATGACACACACTTCATAGGTTATTCAGGAAACCTAGGGAAATTAAAATTCCCCAACCTTTTTATCGCTCCATCTGCAAACTGCTGCTTACGAGCCCCTGCGTAAGCGGATACTGCTTCCACCACAACCAATTGGTAAGGCAGAGCAAAGGCTACGCGGTGTCACTCGGAGGAAAGCGCTCAGCTGGAGGGGTGTGGTGTGAATGTGCCGCACGGAGGAGCTGTGCCCGGCTTCCAACCCACGGGCACGGCAGGGACCTGGCAGAGCCGCTGGAAAGGGCCGCCCCTGCCCTCTGCAGGAGGGAAGGAAGGGCTTCACGTTCCTGAGAATTCGTCTTCGCTTTCTCAAAATATGTTCCTAAAACAATGCAGGGAGATTTTTCTTCAGCATACAGTATTTCTGTTTGGGCTTCTTTAAACAACGAAAAACCAAAAATATTTATAATTCCTTCAGACACTATCATGATAATAATCTGTAATTACTTGTGCAAGTCTTCTCTAGTTAGCTTTCTAGAGCCATTTAACTGTAGGTCTTATAAAGGTTTGTTTGAAGTAAGAAGCTACTGATTGGAGATACCTGAAGGACAATCGCAGCTTTTTTGATAAAACTTGTTTTGAAAGTGCCAAGAAAGGTGGCCACATCTGGCGAACATGGTTTGATTGAAGAAGGTGAGATGATGTATCATTCTGTGTACACTTAGATACTCAAATGACAATTTCACATCTACATTGTTGATTTTTGTATGTCTCTTTTGTTTTGCTAACCAGAGCAAAGGTCTTCTGGCTTATTTTGGAAACTTCCGTCTGCTTGCAGAGTTCTCCACTCCTTTTGTCAATCAGCGGTAAGTGGTTAGGGAGTTTTTCCACAGTTCTTTTAAAATTTAGTCTGCATTATTATTTCTGTCACTTAGGAAGTCTTTTTATAGTTGTTGAATGTCTGCTGAGAGGGAATTTATATATATTGAACTAAGGATTACTATATGAAAGTCTTCTTTGCTATGAAAACCTTTTGCTGCTATAGCTGCAACAGTATAACTAATGTATTCATCATAGAGCTCCTTTTTAGATTAGACCAGGCTTTGTATGAAATGCCATATTTTTATGAAAATACAAAGCAAAAAAGTTCACAAATAAAATATCATTTACTAATTTCTGTATATTAATTAAATTTTTATAATAAAGCCATCTTCAAAATGGATGTTTTTTCTTGTATCATGGACCAGGAAAAGAAGCAAGATAATACTGTCATCAGGATCCTAGAATGGAATTGCATTGCCCTGTATAACTTGAAGTCTATTTTCCAATATCCCACACATGTAGATCAGTATTAATATATGCATATGAATGTCTAGAATATAAATGTATATTCTTTATTTGATTTCAAAAATAGTGCTGTATTTTGAGCACTTAAATATATCTGGAATGGTTAATCTTCACACCTACAATTAGAGAGGGCAGAAGGGGCAGAAGCTTTTCCTGCGGAGTCAGAGCCTGCCCTGACTGCTGGTTCAAGTGTTTCTACTCGATTTCCTGCTGTATCAGACAAGGAGGATGATAATGCCACATACTGCAGCAAGGAGAAAGCTGTCACTGGAGTTTCATGGTGCTGTGGGGAGGGTGGCCTCTCTCCTTACTCTGTAGCCACTGGGACCCAGCTGGGGATAGGGATTTGCCCAGAAAGACTTCCCCTCAGGTGAGGAGCTTTGGTAAAGAGCAGCGCTGCAGTCTTCTCCTCTTCCTCCAAGTTTTTGCAATGTAGGATGAGAACTTTCAGTGTAACAGATGCCTTTTTTTTACACATCCTTTTTGGAGTGTATTTCTGCTTTACTGCTTCTACATGTGTGGCATCTGTTTTCTTTTCCAGATGTCTGGTAGAGAAGGGATAAGGCAAATAGAAACTGTATTCCTCCTGCAGATAGGCTATTACCCATTACTGCATTGTGACTGCAATCTCTGAAGTGTTTTATGACACTCTAGCGTTCCTCAGAGCTCTTACGAATAAAGAAGATTGTTCTGAGATCCCTTTTGAACATTAGTTTGGTAAACTCAAACTTGCAGAAGAAGGGGGTGGGCTAATGGAACTCTCCAGAGGCTGCTCTCCTCCATCCCAGTGCAGCTGAGCAGGAGATTACAGTGTATTGTAGCCTGTGCTCTGTGTGCAGAGAAACGAAAGACTAAATAAACACTTCTTCAAACTTAATGAAGAAAAAAGGTCTTATGTTATTACTCATGCCCTAGTGAATGGCTCCTGCCAAGGTAGGATGTGTGAATCCTGGGTTCAGGTAGGTTCCTACACTGATGCTTACCTTTTGGACTGGGATTAGGAAGTACTGTGGTACATCTGGCTCTTAAAAGTAATTTATGTTATACTTTTAAAATGCCTGTGGTGAGATTATGGGTCTTTGAATACTGACATTTAGCACTCTCTCAGAAAAGCAGAAATTGCTGCAGGAGATAATAAAGTCCCTTGCACTAAGGGATGTCATCTCATTAGTGCATGATTTTTTTTTCCATTAAATTTGAAGTGAATCAGACCCTTAAGACAGTAAGTAGTGGATAATGATAGCTACTTACATTATATTTCTTGTTTGCATTCTTAGTACTACACTACCAAAAGAGCTCTTATTAAAATATAAAAAGATATTCTAATCTCAGAACTCTCTGTGTATTTCCTGCCTGTGTTGTTAGGGATCTCTAATTGGAGGTTGTCTCCATGCCAAGAATTTAGATCTTTTAATGTTAGTATCAGCATTTATGTAATTAATTCTGAGCTGTGTGGGTAAAATTGTAATGGTAACTGTTATTTACAGACTTTATTTTTTTTTTTTAATTTGCTGGGAGAGGGAAGTCGCTAAACAGATGTCCAATTACCTATACTGGCATGTTGCAGTATGTTTGAAAACCATTTTTTACATTACTTTTTGATTCTGCATTGTATATATAATTGAAAGTAAAGGCTTTGATTGTTAATCTGACTAAACATATCAGGTCTTTCACTTCATCATATCAGTAAGTGTTTCTGTGGTGAAGCATCCTGCTTCTGGGCTGGACTGCCACCTTCTGTGCCTGGATTTTAATTGTCCTAGTTGTGTGCTTAATGAATTTCTGGAATGTTTCTGTTAGAGCTGGATGTCTGGCAAATCTTTTTAGTGTATTTATAATTACCTAGGTTGTAATCTCTAGGTAATTAAATTAAAAAATACTTTAAAAACCAATTTTAGAACTTTTTTTGTTAAATAATTTTAGCCTTGTATTTTATTGGAAAAAACCTGATTATTTCATTCTCTTCCTCATCCCTCATTCTGAATTCATATTATGAATACAGTGATTTAAGTTATTTTGTTCTAGTCCTGTCTGCCATTGCTGCACAAATTTTACTTGTGTTTATTCTGGTTTAACTGTGAATAACAAAGGATTAGAGAAGTTTGGTGTTCCTTTTTCAACCCTCAGGTTCCGTGTGCTAGGCAATAGATAAGTTATGTCTGGCTATTGAGGAATAAATAAGCAAGAATTCTTTTTTAAAAACAATTTATGACACAGTAGTAGATGTAGAGGCAGTTTTAGATTTATCTTTTCCATTGCTTAACATTCCAAGTTGTAACATGATCAAGAGTTTACAATGTCTGGTTCTGAAAATGTTCTGGTTTTGAGCTGAACAGAAGCAGACAGATAATCCCAATTATGAGAAATTAGAGCTCTATCTGGATTACCAAATCCAAATGCAATTTTAAGAGTTGCTTTCAGTGAGACAAAGAGAATTTTAGGTGCTGTTGGTATGAACTATAATAGCAAGTAATAAATATGTCTTTATGATTTTAAAAGATAGTTTTATTATTTTATATTACACAATAGCCACTGAAATGCACACTGGTTGTCAGCAGGTTTACAATTCATGTCAGGATTTTCTGTATGTTATTCTGCAATATCCTGGGTATCATACACTGTTTAAGTGGTGGGGAAAAAGTGCAGCCAAGCAGAAGAATTTGTAACTAAGCCAAGACAAAGTGCAATAATTTAGAAATTATAAAGGTAGAAGCAATTAATAAATGAGGAATAAAAAAAATAAACACGAAGTAAAGTAATTTTTAATGTGATGGCTTCAAATCTGCCTGGTATTTGTGAACACTTCTTTTGCAGGTGGTTTTTTGAAGTACTGGGATACCCCAAATCTTCAAAGGCCAACATCATCAATGGTGTTCTGATGACAGCTGTGTTCTTCGTGGTGAGGATTGCCGTCATGCCTGTATATTACAGCCATGTAATTTCTTCATTTGGAACAGAAGGGTTCCAGAGATTAGGATTTGCAGCCCAGAGCGCCTGGATTATCTCAAGTGTTGTCTTGGATATTATGAATGTGATGTGGATGGTCAAAATTGCAAAAGGATGCTACAAGGTTATTCGTCTTATTGGACAGCAGGAAGAGAAAACTCATAGAAATGGAAAATCTGCCTAGAAATCATACATAAAATGAAATTTCTGCTATGAAAATAATTTGGGTTCACTGAAACAGTGCACATTTCTGCCATGGAATGCTCCTGTTATGGAAACAGGGTATTACCTCTGTACTGACCTTACTCTTTCCCTAGCCACACTGCCTGCACGCCCAGGGCCACGCTTTGCGGATCCTGTCCAGTGAGGAATAAAAGCAAAAGCTCACACAGATGAGCTCCACATGCCTGTTCTAAGCAGTTGCAAGCATCAGAAATTAGAAAGGAGCAGACTGGTTACCTGCTTATTGTCCACCAGTGGGTTCAAAGTGTTTCTCTCAGGTTTCTCTGATTAAAATGTTTTATAAATCCAGTGAATACTGACATATCTGTTTTTTTAGAAAATGAAAAATTCTCCAAACTCCTGATATGGTGCAATTTTCCAGGCATGTTTCTATGTTTTCTTCTAGGAATAACAATCAAGATTTCATTCTTGACAACTTTTTAATTTTTGCAAGACAAGCTAAAAATTTGGCTTTGATTCTGTGAAGTCTTTTACTGCTTTTTGTTCTGCCTTATATGAATGCAAACCATTTTGGGAAATTTATGAAAAAAATTTATCTAAAATGCTGTATTATAAGACCACATGATATCTTAAAAGTTCTTAAAATTCTCATTTTGATGGGAAGCATTCCCATTTGCTGTGCTAGGTTACATGCAATAGTACATCTAAATTCCCCGTGGAACTTTTTTTCTAAGTTAATATGGTAGATGATGTGTGGAAATGGCATAATGCTTACTGAAGTGCTTTTTCCTTTGCTGCTACTATCTTTGAGAAGGGCTGCAATTCTTCTCAGAGTATTTTTAACCATTGGCTATTTGGATTCAAAGTTTAATTGCAAAGAAATAAAAATCTTCTGTATATGTGATGTGTAACTTTCAGTAATACTTTCTTCTTTTATCACAAAAATGACCCATTTGATACAAAGTGTTGAGGGTTTTTATCACATTTTCCATGTTAATCAAGTCAGAAATCTGAGGTGTTGACTAAAAACGCTCTTGAATTAACTGTGCCAAACTCCTCTAAAGCTGTATGGTAATTCCGTAGAAGGAACAGTTAACCTCTGTAGACACACAAACTTTTTTTTGTATACCACACATTTGTCAACAGGTACTCATTTCCTCCTTCTGGGAACTTGAAGGCTTGGAGGTCATCAGAGAGGAATCTTATCATCTAGGAACAGTCTTAAATCTCATTTATAATGCAATCTGAGGAAATTCTGAGTTCTGTTTTATTTTAAATGATTTTGAGAGCTATATTTATGTGTAAATTTGTTTCATTTTGCCTCTTGTAACTGGAATTGGGACTGATTAACTCCGTTTTTTTTCCCTTGGTGTAGATGTGCTGAAAGCATCCATTTTCACTGAGGCTTTAGCACACATCCCAATTATTGTAGCAATCTGTTAAAGCAATTTCTTTTTAAACAGAAAGAGAGCATGTTTACCCTGCGTTGGGTGATTAGTCCCGCTCCCGCTGACAAAGCTGGGTGACACGAGCTCTCCCCTCCCCAGTCAGAGGTGTGAGTGCCCCATGCTGCCCTCCCTAGTGAGGGACTCGGCATTCCTCTCTTCCAGAAATTGGATGTAAGACCCCAGAGAGCTGCATTGGCTGAAATGCTGTTTAACCAAGGCAGCTGCAATGAGTTTAGTTTCCCAGTTAAAATGCTGTCAGGGCATATTGTTTGGACTTGGGTAAAATGCACTTTTAAAAGCCTAGTTCCATTGCTCAGCTGGGCAGGCTTTCTTCTAAAACAGTTTCCCAATCCTGCCTTTTGAAGGCAGATACCAAGTACTTGTGTTTTTTGGATCCCGTGGTTATTAATACTACACAGTATTAATCCAGACAAAAGATCTGTTTATGCCTTGGGAGAGCTAGCAATTAATCTGTTGAGCTGTATGATCTGAGTGAGCACAGTGCCTCGTTTGGGTACCAGTAAATCCACAGTCTGTGAGAGCTGATCCTGTGACTTGCTCTGCTCCAAGAAATATAATCTCTTTTATGCTAATTTGCAGAACCTGGTATCTTTTAAAATGTGATGTAATGTGTACCTAATGCAAAATTGTAAAAAAGCTGTGTTTATATCATCTTTATGATTTAAAGATGTATAAGAAACACTCTTTTCTTTGCTTTTTAAATCACTAGATCCCTGTGATTTAATAGTTTTGTAATAGCTTTCTTTTCTAAAATAAATTGAGTAAATTCAAACATTTTGGAAAATTATGCTTGAAAATAGAAGTCTGCTTTTCTTTTTAGGGAAGTAGGATGAGAAAATTGAGACGATTTGGAGCAACTCTTAGGGTGATAACTCATGTAAAGTATCTGAAATTTATAATTTCTTAGCATTGATTTTAGTATTTCAGTATTTTAAATATTTTGTTCTCAGTAGAGGCCATTCATTAAAATGGTCTGCTTCTTCCACTTCTAGATAAACTTGTGTTTGATGGGAAAAAAAAAAGTAAGTCAAGGTATAATAAAACTATTGTTAAAACTAGATTTAGAAACAAAAACCAATCCAAAACTCTCCATACTACACCTTGGCCAACAGTCCATATCGAAGGGCAGTGGGATAATTCTTTCAGAACAGCTAGTATTTTGGATTGCTGCACAAAATTAATTAAATTATTAATTAATTAAAAAATTGTTTTGCAATGCATTAGCTTCAAATTTTCTAATTTTTAAAAAAAGTTATTACAGTTATATCCTGATGCATCAAAAGTAAATTTTCTTACAAAAAAACTTTTAACAGCTGTGGTTTCAGCAAGAACTTTAGCAAACAGGCAGCAAAGTTGTGATGTACGGAATACAGTAGTATATAGGGCACTTTTTACCTGCCATTAAAAGCTTATAATACAGCAGATTAGATAGCTGTGGCACCCATTTTTACTTGCACTTTATTAATTTTAAAATGTGGTGAAATATTGATGAAATTTAATGTTGTAAGCTTGTGTCTTTGCTTTTTTATGCAAAAAAGTAAATGCATGATAATTAGCATCGTAACAAATGCTTTTGAATGTAATATTTATTAGTGGCTTATAACTTCTATTTTCAACAGATACATTGTAAAAACAGACTCTTGGCATGTCACCAGGTGTCTTTTCTGTGGGCTTATCAAATGGAAGGAGCAACTCTTGTAAAAAATGTTGTTTTTCTTTTATTTTCCATTCTTCAATACCAGGTGGTATAAAATTAGCTCACTGATCAGGGGAGAGACTATTTGTACTGGTTAGGCTGTATATAGAAATGCAAGTTACCCTTTTCTATGGCTCTAATTTTTCATCAGAAGATGAGTAAATACCACTTTCAGAACTCTGCAGGAGAATGGTAGTCAGGTGTTCTGTAATCAATTTGTGGAATCAGTACTTGCAGAGAGGAATTCTACTTCAGATACTCATTTTCTCAGCGAGTGTTTCAGTGGATTTCAGTGGAGTCTCACACAACAGAGATGCTGTATGGGTTATCTGTGTGAGTTCTTCAGTGGTAAGAATTACATCTCTGAAGCCTACTCTACCTCTATAAGGTACATGCTGTCTTGACTGAGCTCAGTAATTTAATAATTTAATTGCTTAAAAAATAAAATCAATTGAATAATGAAATATATGCCTAGGAAAACAAGGGGAGCTGACTTCATATATAAATTCTTAACAATTCCAAAATTTGTAATAAAGTTTATTAGAAGTTAAATTAGTTACAGTGTTTGGAAGAGAACTACTTCCATCTTTACTTAAAATATTGTGGGAGAAGATTACTCATATTGCAGAACTAATGTTACCCTAAGGGTAAAAGCTTACCCGGGTGAGCAGATGCATTCAGGCAGGTTTAAAGAGGAGGAGGAGACTTTGAGTACACACATAGAGATCCAGATGTCTTCCTACTGCTGTGGCTGGGACAACAGCAGACTGATACGTAGCAGAAAGGTTTAGGTGTTTCTGGGTCCCTGTTAGCAATGGAAAATGAAACTTTATTCTTTAAAATTTTCAAGCTGTATAAAATGGAATACCCTTTGTGGATTACTGTATGAAGAGGACTTTTTCCCATGGCCTTGTGTGTACTCAAGCATATGTACATACAAACTTTCTGTGAAAGAACATTTAATAGAGAAGTTTGAAAAACTGTTTTGTGATGCTTCTGCTGAGCCATTCAGAGGAAAATAAAGGGCTGCTTGACAATTACTCCACCTTAGGGTCTGGTGTGGTGTTGGCTTCTGCTGAAAGCCATCAATAAAGCAAACAGAAAGAGACTTGAACTTTCAGATGAAAAAGTGCAAGTGTAAAAGACTTTGAAAAGTATTACAAGCCCCTTTCATATTTTTAATAGCCTACTGTACAACAGCATTATCTGGCTACCAGGAACTTCATGAGGGAAAGCTTGTTCCTGGTTGAATTTCTCTGTCTAGGGAATACAGCCAGAAAAAGAACAGTACTATCAGCAATCATTGCTGATATTCTGATTGATGGCAGTCAAATGGAAATAGTGATAATATTTATGAACTTTTAACATTAATCCAAACCTGGATAAAATCTCTGTTAGACAGGTGAAGGTCTTAGGATTTTCTGAAAGCAACTTGAAAGTTGTTTTTATGGCAGAGAAGATGAAATATGTGCTGCCTGGGTTGTTTAGAGATCTGGGATTAAGCATCAAGTCATACTTTTAGATGGTTAACACTTGGTAAGGTTTCTTATCCATTAAAGATTTCTACTAGCTACCTCCTTTGACATTCTTGTTCTATTTATAATAACCAAGCACTTTATAGCTCAGTAAAGAATGGAAGGTAGCTATGGAGAATAAATTGTATTGTTTGGTTTAAGAAATATTTTGGCAAAATTTCTTCTGAGAACGGTTTCATTGTGTGATGTCCTGTGCTGAGAGGGCATCTGTTTATTACGAAGTATATACATTTTTAACCTAGTTGTAAGTAAAAGAGGTGTCTTAAAGAGAGTAAAGTATGAAGAGTTCAGCATGGCTTGGTATCAACCATATAATGATTCAGTGTGCTATTTATAACTTCCTACTTATTGAAATTGAAAATATAAAAGCAAATAAAATATTCTGTATCTTTATTTTTAATCTATGTGTGGGATGTCAAACATTGTACTTGTCTTGTGGACAGGACATGCTTTTATGAGCCTATAAATATTTAAGTATATGAAAATCTGCACCCAAATGGAACATGTTGCATGTGAATTGTCTTCTAAGTTTTTAAATTTTGATATTTTTAAAAATTTGCTAGGTTTGAAAGCAACATTTAAATATTAATACTAAGCTGTAATACAGAATATAAAATTTTGAATGCAATGCGGTTTTGTTTATAGTAATCCTATTCCAGTTTCACAAGAAAAACCCATCAAATCAAAGGGGGAAGGGAGGAAAAGGGCTAATCATGAGCTCGGCTATATAATTTGCACACTTAATATGCACACATCCAAATATCCTCGACTTGCTTCTAGCATGCATTTACCAAACAGTGTTTTCTTCAATACTGACAGATACCTATATATGTAGAGTAAGCACAGCTAACCTGTTATAAAAACAAATTACAAAACCTGTTTGGAACAAATGAGTTACAAATTAGGCAGAAGTAATGGAGCCTGTAATTCAAAAACGTTTATATAATGTTCAATTTAAGAAGAAACTTGATGAGTTTATCTAACTTTTGTGCAGAGCAAGGATGAAAACTGTAGGTTCTGCTAGACTGATTTCTGGTAAATCCTGACAATCTGGTTTGCAGTAAATTCTAATACTGTCCCAAAATGTCATGATCACATTATTAAATGCAACTAGTAATGTGACCTGATGGTAGTAGCAATCCTTATCATGGCACAAGAACTTAAAAATGCAATATAAAAATTCTGAAGATTGGTGATAAAAGTAATCTGTCATAGTAACGTGAATGATTAAGTATTATGGGTTTAAATTTTCTTTTTTATTATAAGAAAGAATCTGAATTATTTGTTGGCATTTCAGTGAAATTGTAAAGCATTTCTGTATTTTGTTTGAACGGTTTAGGAGCTTGCATAAAATGATACTGGCTGATTTTTTTCCCTTTGATATATGCAATAATGTCAATAAGCAATAAATTGCATGTTGTATGCAAGGTATTGGTACTTCATAATAAAGGAAAGGAACACAGTTTCTTATTTTGTGAATTTTTCTTTCTTAATTTGGTAAGAGCTTATGTAGCTATAATGAGTGCATCGTGAATGAACAATTTTTTAGGGGTTCAGTTCTGAAACAACTGGCTGTCATGGTATCTTGAGATTTCATGCTGTATCTTATTTATCTTAAAGAAGGTGAAGATGAGTGTATGAGGTCTGAGCCACACTGTTGCTCAGGTGGGTGGACTTCTCAATGCTGAAATTCTATGTAGGACATGCAGGGGCCAGGAATGTAGCTCAAACTGTAAGTTTTTGTTGTGTATTGGGGAAGAACTTTTGGATTGGATAGCATAATTATATTGCACTGTCTTGTAACACCACATGTGTCAGGGCATAGGCTGGACGGTTGTCTAAAGGCTCTGAGGATAAAGAGCTGCTGTTGCCAGCACCATATAAATGTGATGCACTACACAGTCCCTTACTGAATATGAAGATGGGCAATTCAGATCCTCCATATGGCAATTCCTAGATTCTATATGTGCAGTGAACGTATGCATGGAAACATGAATTGTGTGGTAAAGCCCAGAGGTTTTTTCGAGCATCCTTAGAGATTGCTGCTGTTTTGTATCTTAACCACTGGCTTCCGAGCACAGGAATTACTCATGTTTCTTTGTGTTTTCTTTTATGCCATGCAATGGTTAAATCACAAGAAGAAAGCACAAAGCAGTCCAGTGTTTTTACTTTTTTTCCTCTCATCTTTTGAAGGGTATTTAGTTGCATTTATAAATATAAATTAAATACTTAGGGTACTATTTTTACACTGCTAGTGTAGTAAACTACTCATTAACTAGCTGGTCTAGTTAGAAAGTGAGTGGGAATTTCTGGAAACCGACATTTTTTGAGGTCAGATGCTATATAGGTCAGATTTCCAACTCCTTGAGGAAGGACAATGGAGCTTGGTAGGAGGCTTTCCTATTGGCACTAGGCAGCCTTTAACACTGAATGGTGGAAAGGAAGGACTGAGCATGGCTGGGAACAAGGGATGCCTTTCAGTGAGCCATTCTTAAACTGATGCATTCAACAAGTCTCGCCTAAAGTGTGAGAAACATTATCTTTCCCTAAGACGTAGGATATAGGAGGTATTTTGTATATCCACTTCTTTGTCATACTCAGGTGCAAAGTTGCTTTTCATTTTCCCCCCAATTTTTTTTTTATTACTCTTTGTGTTCTTGCTGAAAACTTTTGTTTCACTCCTTGTATTGGTGTGGAAATTTTGCACTAAGTTTTAAAGAAAAAAATTATTTAATCTTTGCAATGGAGATCTAATTTTTAGATGGTAGGCTACTGTGGTATCTTCTTTTGCTCTGCTTTTCTGGAGTTCACAGTGCAACATACCTAAGGATAGACTGTGTGCTTCATTGAGAGTGGGACTTTGGTGTTCTTTGTAAAGAGAGCTTTACCTTGAGTAAAAAATATTTGCTACTTGGCTTATCTTACAGAGGGTGAAACTATTATCTATGCAGTGACTAACAGTGCAGTTGTTGCTTCTGGTGGAGTGTGATGGTGGAAAGCAAGGATATGGCACACTGACATCTACAGCATTATGTACTTTGAGAGGCAGGAGCAGAAGAGAAAATCAGTTTTACCCTAGAGTCATTCTGCCACTGACTTGAAATATTTAGAAGCAGAGATTTCAGTTGCTCTGTGGGAAGATCTTATTAAACTGTGTCCTTAAGTTAAGACAGGATGGGTGACTTGTGGTTGTTCAGCCTGGAGAAGAGAAGGCTCTGGAGACACCTTAGAGCCCCTTCCAATATCTAAAAGAGCTACAAGAGAGCTGGAGAGGTTACAGAGGCATGTAGTGATAGGCCAGGGGGGAATGGCTTTAAACTGAAAGAGGGCAGGTTCAGACTGGATGTTAGAAGAAATTCTTCCCTGTGAGGGTGGTGAGGCACTGGAACAGATTGCCCAGAGAAGCTGTGGATGCTCCTGTTCAAGGCCAGGTTGGACGAGGCTTTGAGCTGTCAGAGAAGGTGTCCCTGACTGTGGCAGAGGGGTTGGAACAAGAGCATCTTTAAGGTCCCTTCTAACCCAAACTGCTCTGTGGTTCTATATGTGTAGCAAGTGAAGACTTAAAGTGATTGGTTCAGTGCTGCTTACACAGCTGTTACTGTGAGTGTAGTCTTAGATACTCCAGCAAGGCCAAATATGCCTAAACTGGGACATGGAGAAAGGGTAGAAAACAATTTCCTCTTAAGTAATCAAGACTATAAAAAGACAAAAATTACTGAAAGGATGATTATTTGATATTGCTTTATACGTGTATTTTTATTTCATGTTCACACTGAATGGCAATGTCCTTGTTAATAAGAAAGATCCTACTTTGAAAGATGGCATGTCAAAATTATCTTAAAAGCACACTTGAGAGGAATATATAAAAGTTTTTTAAATTCATGCAGTTATGTTTTTAAATACTGCTGATTAGAACTATTTCAGGGTTTAGAATTTGTCTTTTTAAATCTTTGTGATCTTTTTTGAAAGAAATGGGAGAGAATCACTAATTTCTGTATTTACGTGCACCCTTCTTTCAGATTTGAATTTGGTTTTTCTTCATCCTAAACTACTGTAATAACTGTGTCACTTGAAGACTAAATTCCTGTCTACTTTAGTTTGATTCTTAATTTTTACAATGAAATAGAATATTTGGGAAAAAAACTATGGTTATTTTTTTCACCAATTCTAATTGTTATACATTTATAACGAGTGTTTCTCGTCTCCCCACCTGCTTTTTGTACTTGACAGCCTCTTGAGAGTCCATGTGGTGGGATGAACATTGAAACAGTCCTGTGGGGTTTGTACCTACTGTTACAGTGGTTACTGCATGGCCAGGTCTTATCACTTGTTGGTCAAAAAGGGATGGGATGAGGGGAGTATTCCCTGCTCTGATGCACAGCTCCATCTTCTGTGTGTTAAGCACGGTATTTTACACATATAATTAAACTGCATCTTCTGGCTTGGAAATAAGGCAATATTCTTAGGAAATCTTAGAAGAGCAGTGATACTTTTCTTGGCTAGTTGATGTTTAAAAATAATCTTAGAGAACATTACTATCTCCGCAAGTTTATTACTGAAAAGTATACACCTTTGCGGTAACGATGCGTGCTGCTTGTACGTTGTGGATTCCTTCTATACTTAAACAATTATTTGCGGTTTTAAGGGATAATGATTCACAAACACGCCCACAGCACGAGGTACGAGCACACGTAGCTCTCGCTAGCGCAGCTGCCAGGGCTTACCGCGAGCCTCGCTTCGCACAGTTCGCTGTCGCTGGCGAGTGCAGGCCCAGCTCTCGTTCCCTGCCGTGCGTCTCCGCGGGCTCCCCCGGCGCCGCCCCCGCGCTGCGAGGCCTCGGCGTCTGTGCGCTGGAGAGGCCGCAGCCGGGGGGCGGG
>VZTN01011825.1:189194-231350 GCA_013400515.1 Erpornis zantholeuca
GGGCCCGGGGCGCTCCGGCGGGAGCCGCTGCCCTTCACGGGGTGCGGGCACAGCCCCGCCGTGACCGTGAGGAGCGGCTGAGGAGGAGCTCGGGGCAGCCCTGGTGGGTGCTTGGGTTTCTGTTTGGGCTGGAAGCTTGTTACTTAAATCGATTTTTCAATTAATTTTCTAATTTGTGCTGCAGCACTGTATCTGCACTTGCCGATCACCTTAATAAATAACCAGTGTAGGTTTGTGTTACGAATATTTGCTTTCTTTTTCTTTAGAAATCTGATCTGAAAAGACCCAGTGTGCAGAGACCATGGGTTTGTCCGCATCCTCCCCGGCTGCTGCAGAGCAGTCACCAAGTGCATCCAGGCAATACCACACGGCGTCTCCACCGTCAGAGTGCCCCATGCATCAGGAAAAAATGAGCGGTAATCATTCCTGAAACCTAAATGAACTAAACTCTACATGGAAACCAGACTGAAAAAATTTTCGGGAGGGGGCGTGGGGAGGGGAGAAATTCTTCAAATAAACTTGAGTTTTTCGTTCTCAATTTCCTTAGGAGGAGTCACTTGTTCACCAGAATACTGTGCAAGCTGCTTTGTTTGGAGAGACAGGAGGCACTTGCTGTAGAACCTGTGGGTTCTGCACCCGCCATTGTCCCGTTTCACAGGGGCTCTACAAATCTGTTCTGTGGTGTGGTGCACCCACAGAGAGTCAGGGAGCCCCTACAGAGATGGTGACTGCTTGGCTGGTTGTCATTAAAACCCGTGCATCTGGAAAAGGGCTGCAGAAGGGTGGAATGAGATGAATCCTTGGAGAAGGACATCTGCTCTTCTGTTGACTCAGTCAACGCACTGGGTTAACTTCCCTGAGGAAATCTTAGTACAAACAAATCAAGTACAAACAGTTCAGTATTGGGGCCAGCATACTCATAGGAAATGAGTATTCAAAGACTACACAGGAAACCCAGATCTTATAATGATTTTGGGGCCTGAAATGCAGGAAAGAGAGCAGTTAAAACTGTTGAAGAGCTCAGAAGAAAGAGTGAAATACCCATTTGCAGTTACATGAGCCTTTAGTGAACTTTTCCATTTCATGTCTTAGAGTTTTCATTGTAGCAGAATGCCTACTACTCTTCTGTTTAAGGTTGTCCAATGCACATGAAGACTGCTGATAATAGAACTGAGAATACAGAAGATGTTCCTGCACATCAAGAAAGAGCTTATGAGTTTGTAGCATGTCCTGTGAAGTCTGGTGCATCTCAAGTGAAAGATGACATAGATCCCAGCAATATGGTAACTTTTGCTTGTTTCATATGTTTTCTTTAGTCTTGTTTCTTCTGAAGTATTATACCCGAAAATGTAAATAGTGTTGCAATGTAAGATGAAAACCCTGAGAAATAACATTATTTATTTTACTTTTAACACTGTTTTTTCTCCTTTTGTGTGAGAATTTTTATTCAAAACCAAGTTACATCTTATTTAACATTGTATTAAAATTTACGTCTCTGGTGGTTTTCCAGTTTTTAAATATCTTTTACTCTCTACTTACTAGTTACATATATGTTTTTTATGATACATTGGTGAATATTAGGTTCTGTGTAATAATAGTATGGGTGAGTTCTGATTAGCATCTCTCCAAGATTTCCTCTGACTTACCAAAAGCATTGCTCTTTTGAAAGTTGAAGTTCAGGTACAAAGCATTCCTTTACTCTTCTGATGACAAAATTGTGCAGAGAGTTCTGCTGCAAAAAAATATAATTTTGGTGGATTTAAATAAACGCTGAACTTCTTGATCATTGTAGGAGCCGATTGATTACGCTTTGATTTTTCTTGAACACTGCACTTTACAGAAATGTTAATACTCTAATTTGTTGTTGATTCTCCTTGTTCTCTAGATGCCTCCTCCCAATCAGCAGCCATCCCCAGGTCAACCATTTCCACTGTCAACTGTTAGAGAAGAATCTTCCATTCCTAGAGCACATTCTGACAAGAAATGGGTCTACCCTTCAGAGCAAATGTTCTGGAATGCTATGCTAAGAAAAGGGTAAATACACTGTGAATTATCAGATGGTGTCTGTGAGCCTGGAATTCATGAACTCGTATCATTAGTTATTGTTCATTATTTTTTGAGAGTTTGCAGATTTTAGCCAGAAAATAATAAGTAGCTCTTAAAAAAAAAAAATACTATTTTTATAAACCCCTTTGTTTTAAAGGGCAAGTTGGTCTCAAAGACCATGTGTCCTCTAGTGATCAGGAAGATGGTAAGGAATGTCAAGCAACTGCTACTAGCTCAGAAAATTTTCTTAAAAGTCCATGCACATAGACAAAGTTTGCATGATTGCCAACTTTCAAACTCAGTTGGTTTCATGCTAATCCTATAAAATGACAGTAGAAGTTCTATGTGAGAACATCTAACTTTGCAGAATTGCTAAAAACAGGGAAATTTGCAAGTAGATATTTTTGGTATTTACAGAACTGTAGTGTATGCAAGAATTAACTGAATGGTTAATGTCTCCTGTGGCCTAAAAATCCTCCTGTGCTGATGATTCCTCATTCTTTTGTAATGATTTTTTTGTCATTCTTGAACAGGTGAACTTTGCAGGTGGTTTACTTTAGGAACAATAGCTAGTTCTTTGTTCTGTCTGTCAGTGTGGTATGACATGAGCACCCTGTATGGAACAGACAAGTTTTGGTCCTCTAAACACTGAAATGTGTTAAATGTTACGCCAGATGAAAAGAAAGCACACATGCAGTCACAGTGCAGTGTTAAGAGAGATGAAAAGTATTTCTAAGTGTTTGCAAAATGTACTGAATACAGGACTTCTGTGGAATACAAGTGGGATTTTTCTTAAGTATTTTTATGAATACTATGGATGTGGTGATGTGTGCACACCGATAACTTTCCGATTCAGTTAATTTGTTAATTTGTTAAGCTGTTAATTTGGCTATGTAAAAATAGTGGATCTTTGATAATAAGTTGGATAACTCCACTTCTGCACAGAAAATGAAGTGGTTCTCAAGATGCTTAAGCAGATGAGCCAGAAGTTTGTGTACTTGTCTTGTGTCTTGCATACAACTTTAAATCTCGATTCAAAAGTTCATCAGATAAGATGAGGAAGGTGGAGTAGTTATGCTGTAATGATTATAAACTGTTTTAAACTTTTTATTTTTTAGGTGGAGGTGGAAAGATGATGACATAACAAGTGAAGACATGACCAACATTATTAAGATTCATAACCAAAATAATGAGCAAGCTTGGAAGGAGATTTTGAAGTGGGAAGCTCTACATGCTGTGTATGTACATATGAAATGTCACATATGGAATATTTGTCATTATGTTATGACAAAGATATGAGTTGTAAACTTAGATTAGTATGACTGGTGTAAAGCAAATTGTCACTTACTTAGGTCAGCATAGTCCCTGTTCCTGCAAGAGACAGACTAGTTAAGCATTCAGTATTATAAATTTTTCTCTGAAATTCCATGATCATTGTTACAGAGTAGTTTGGATTATAGCTTTCTGTTCTTCAACCTATTAAGTCTGTGAATTAGATTTGCAGAGAATTGCTTTGTTGACAAGTTGGAACAATGGTGTAGAGCATATCAGAGATACTTTATCATACCAGTACTAAGTACTGGCAGAAATTGGGTGACTTTTCAAACCTTTCAAGAAAGAAAAAAAGTTGGTTTATATCACACATAATTAATTTTTTACTGTTGCTCTTTCTTCTACTCAGTTTCTATGCTACTAAAACAAATTACCGTAGTGGTTTAATCACTGAAACTTCTGAGACTGCTTTAAAAGGTAAAAGCTATTTTCCTTTTTAATTGTGTGCACAGGGAATGTCCGTGTGGGCCATCACTGATGCGGTTTGGAGGCAAAGCAAAGGATTACTCACCAAGAGCCAGAATACGGTCATGGATGGGGTACGTGGGCAGGAAAGGTCTTCCAGTGAGATGGGAGGCTGGAGACATGTGTCTGAAAACATGGTGTAGAACTCATTTAAAGATGTTTCAGAACTGGTATTGCAAGTTAGAATTGCCAGAAAATAGAAGTATTAGTGGGATCTGATGGACAAATAAATCTTGAATTGGACTTCACTCCCTCTCCCAGGTTCATATATCCATTAAAATATCTCCATGGCTTGTTACCTGTCCTTTGCAGGTACGAGCTGCCCTTTGATCGGCACGACTGGATAGTGGACCGCTGTGGGAAGGAAGTGCGCTACGTTATCGATTACTACGATGGTGGAGCAGTGGACGAGAACTACCAGTTCACCATCCTGGATGTGCGCCCTGCGCTGGACTCGCTCTCGGCCGTCTGGGACAGAGTGAAGGTGGCCTGGTGGCGCTGGACTTCCTGACTGCTCCTGTGGTGTGTACTCGAACAGTAACCACTTTCCTCCTAGAAAAAAGACATGTGAATATCAGGACTTGAGAGAGAAGTTCTCTGCAGCCGTCATTGCTTTCATCATCACCACTGTTCTTTGGGGATGGGAAAATCTCTTGTTAAGTACACCAATGCGTTGTGGTGTTTCAAATGGAATAATAAAGTTACAGTGGCGAAAACATGTATTTTAATTTTCTTAAGAACTGGGAAGCCTTTCTTACTTTGTCTCAGATTCTGCATAAGCTCACCTTTTCATTTCATGACTTCAGTGCTGCTCCAAATACATTACAATTCGAGTTTTGACTGGAGTTCTGAGTATTGCTTAAAAATGAAAACTGGAAATTTCATAAATTATTTCACATAATTAAAGTATTTGGATACTTCCATGAATAAAGGGTAATACATGTTCTATTTACACTAGAAAACCATGTATTCGTTTTCACATGGACATTTTACCTATTCAAATACATGCTTCCTCAGAAGACTTCAGTTAATCAGTTAAAGGAGGTGTAGTGTATTACGAGTATTTTAAAGGTATGTTGTGTAGAAAAGGAGAACATACTCATGCCTTAATCTGCAATTTATCTTTGAGCAGAAGAGCATCTGTTAGAAGCAGGAAATGTGTGACTTTTAAAACAGCATTTCTAAAAGGACATAAAATTGATATTTAATGGCTATTTATTTGAATGTTTAAAAGGCGGTTTTCTGATGTAAGAAAAAGCATTATTTTAGTATTTTGATGTCCTTAATGTGTGTCATGTAATGAATTGAGGACAGAGCTAAGCCTTATTTAAAGAACGTCATGCAGTGCACCTGAATTCAGCATCCTGGCTGCATTAATGATATGGATGGTTTTTTGTATAATAAGGAATTGCACACGGGGGTGTCATTACACAGTCATGTGAGTACAGCAAGGTGTATTACAGCTGTGGATATAACTGGGCTAAAAGGGTATCAAAAGTGCCAAGGTTGATTGGAGTGTTTTCTAAGAGCAATGCATGGTGTAAAGATTTGAGTATTGTTTGTGCTTAGTAAGGGAAACTAACTTTTTTTGTTTTAAGTCTTCCACTGTAATAGCTTTAAGTTTGCACGACTCAGTAAGTTTCAGGTGCTGTGCAAAACGCTTGGGAATGGAAAGGAGTAAGAGAATATCACACTGTAGCTTCTCAGATGGGGGAAGCTGCCTTCTTGAAACTCCCCAACCTTAAGGGGGATCTAGCTGTACATTTCATTTGCTGAAAATGGCTTATATTTAACTGACATTGGAAGTTTTGGGGTTTTTTTTGGTTTTTTTTTTGATGGGAAGCCCCTCTCAGTGTTTCAGGAAAGTAATTTCCCATTTAGGGAGAAACCAGTCAGGGAAGCTTTCCTGCTTTAGAATTTTAATGGTCATGAATAGTTCCCACTTCAGAGACAACTGTTCTGCATGGTAGGAATAAATATTATCCAGAATCCTAAGATGAAAACCATGCTCTTCTCCATATCCACTTTGCTATTCCTTTTTTGCCTTTTCATGTGATTGGTTTGTATGAAGCATATCTGACAACGAAGGAACTGCTCTGTTCTAACAGTAAAGATTGAGGAGCACTCATTCTGGGGTGGTGGGTTGTTTTTTTCAGGATTTTTTTTTTGTAGTTGTTGCTTTATGCATTTGGCCACTTGATACACTGAGGATTCTGTATTTCTCATAACTAACTACAGAAAGGCTACACCACTGTAGGGAGTACTTCAGAAGCTTCAAAAGAATGAGTTTGCTTTGTTGATTCAGCACTGTGATGTGGGGAGCATTATGGAAATTGTAATTGCTGCTAAATCTGGGGAAGCTGTCACAAGCCACTTCATGTGTTTACTATCCCTGTTATGTTCCATCTTCCACAGATTCAAAATTGTTCTTTTGTGTGCTACTGCTAATGAAATGTACTACTTTGTCATCAAACTAAAAGGAGAATCAAATAAATATACTTTTCTTAGTTTTGTTATTTGGTGATCATACTTTTAGCTGTAAGAATTATTAAGGTGAGTTTTTGTATGTGTCACATGAGATTATAGTCTGTTACAACTATAATCTTGCTATTGAGGATATATTTGATACTGTTACTATGTATTATTGTATATTACTACAGCTTAACGATTGTCACACCTTTGAATATATACTTACTCATTTTTCAGGTGAATACAGAACCAAAACCCAAGGAACTAAATTCAAGTGTTTGCTAACTGAAATAGCAGTTCTCAGAATAAGAGCATATTACATATTATTACATATTATGACAAAAAATATATTCATCCTGAGTCTGGCTAACTTGAGAGGAATGCAAGGAAATTAAAAAAAAAAAAAAGAGTAAATGAAAATAATGAATTCATTAATGAAAATGAAAATAATTTCTACAAGCAGTAAGACTTAAGGAAGTCTTACTTCTAAAAGGAAGTCTTACTCCTAAAAGGACTTTTTTTCTTTAGGCTTGGGTTTCTTGATGCATGATGCATGGATGTCAGAATTATTATAATTCCAATGTAAATTTGGAAAATGGTGATATAAACTGATTTTTTTTTAATCCTTGGGAAGGATGTTTTAACTACAAAGCTATTGTTCAGGCTATATTAAAAGACATCGGTGTATATACTTAAATAAACACATTTATATCCTTTCTTTTTAAGTATAGGAAGGTATGTAGAGTTCATGGAGCCCAAGAAAAGGAAGAAGTATGCTGATCAAGCCCTTTCAGGGAATTCTGCAGTGGCATCAGGTTCCCAATCCTGGTCAGGCTGGAACAATTTTGGAAAGCAACATCTCAAACCAAGGTTAACCTTGTGCACATTCCAAAGGGAAAACGCAGACACTCGCTAAAGAAAGGCTGCTTCTAAAATTAATTTTGTATTTAGATATCTAAAGTTCACCTGTGTTCTGCTTTACTCTGTCAAAGCCCCACTTGACAAAACAAGTTAGGGGTGCCCTCCTGGCCTGCCCTGAAGACATGTTCTTAAGGAGGTTGCAGTGCCCAGAAGCTGCACTCTATGGGACTGGTGGAAAAGGACTCCAGCATAACACTGCCAACTGTAATCAGGCCTTGGGTCATGCACATGCAGTCAGGAGTGGTACTGACCTTTATTTCCTGGAGCAGGAAGCCATTCTGCATTCAGGTATGTGTTTTGGCTGCTTGCTACTGGCGTTGCTCCAGGCTGCAGTGGCTCCCCTGCGCCGGGGTGCCTGGCACTGCTGCCACTTTGCAGGGGCACCAGACTGGGTGCTCTGCCTCCAACACCCTCCCTGCTCAGCCACGTTGGACCAGCTCTCTGCTCTTCTGCAGGTTGTTCTGTTAGGAGCTAGCATGAGTGCTCTGTAATTGGGGAGTAATTCAGAGGCTTATCCTTCTGGGATGCCTGGAGTTCCTGACATCTCTTGAGCCTGCAACATTTTGCCCTGGCAGGCGGTTTGGAAGGGGGAGCTGTAGCTGTTCTGTCATTTATTTATTTTTTTTCCCTGTCCCCTAGAAACACTTTTGCTCCTTTCTTTGATTCTATGCTGATAGTCCTAGCTTCAATCCCTCTAAGAATTTTCAGCTAAGCCTTAAAATTTCTGCCCTGCTTTGCTGTAAAAGAAAGAGACTATGTTGCTGTAAGAAGATAGTTGTGTCCTTTCTTGATTATTGCTACTTTCTACTGCCAAAGCAAAGTGTTCTGGATTACCACTTTTGAATTATGAGGTGAAAGGCATGCTAGTTTAGTGTGAAATGCTGTCTAGTGTTTACATAATATATTCACCATCGGGACTTTAATGTGCTCTGTAAATTTGAAGCCTCAAATGCACTGATGAACACTGTTCTACTTGCAAAAGGTGTGAGAGTGGCAAAGGACCTCTCAATGCTCTGAAAATGGTCATAAATAGTCTGTCATCTTACGCACTCCCATTGTGTTTGTTCCACTCTTGTATCAAAGTGGGGGGGAAGAGTAGCTAATGTGCCCAATCACAAAAGATGGAGGAACAGATATATTGCTGTAGCTCAGCAGCTAAAAATGAACTGGTAGACTAAGAAACACTGCCTAATATTTGGACTCTTACTGAAGTTTTGTTTTCATAGGGGGGGTAGAAATGCCTGTTTCAGAACCATCACATTTTAAAGACATCTGTTCCCAACACTTAATAAATTAAATGGCATGCTAATTCTGTCTCCCTTTGCTTATACCTGGAGGAGAATCCATTGAGGTTCCACAAGTCAATATACTTGATGAGGAAGCTGAATGTTTTGAGGATAGACTGTACTACTCAATGCTAGATGTGCTTATGTCCTCAGTATCATACTCTTCCCTACCTACAAGTATATTTACATATGTTCTTTCTAAAAATGCACAGGATTGCTAGCTTTTCACAAATTTTTAGTAGGCAACTTCACGCATTTTTACTCTTACTGAAAGAAAAGATGTTCTATTTGTTATTCTACCTTTGTACAAGGTAAATTGCATGCAAAGATCTTTATACGGTGAATCAAGTAAGTATTGATTCTCTCACCAATGTTAGTATTAGGAACCTGTGGTCATACTAGACATGCTGTGTTTTAAAAAGCAACCTTTTTAGTTTGCATTAGATGGCTAATCACTTTTACATGCTTCTCCTTCAAGACAAAAAGGCTTGTCAACCTCCTAGAAGGAGAATCTTATATTCTTTTATGAATGTGACAGTTACAGCTGTTTGGTCTTATTACTTGTACATCACATTGCATAGAAACTTCTGGGCAGAGTACTCAGCTTCAAACCTAATTGTGGGGCTTCAGCATGTGTGAAATGACACATTTTTTACCAGGGAGCCACAGATTCCAATGGCAGCTCCTCACAATACATGTCTGCCTATTTGTGGCATGGGTACATATTTTTGACTGGAGTCTGAATGAATCCAATTTTCAAAGGATTATGTATATTTATTGGAAGTAGTGGAATGGTTATTAGGCTTCATTAAGAAAATTTAAAAGATTAGATAATTTCCTTTGCTGATGTTCAGTTTGGACCATGGCCTCTCTCATAACATAGAAACCATCACATTCATTTTCTACATAATATGGCAAAAAAAAAAACAAAAAAACAAAGACTGACGTGTTTTTTGTTTTCCAATGTTTTGCCAATTTTGTGGTAACTACAGAAAGTTTTAGCTATTTTGCTAACATGCTGTGTTCTTGCCTCCAGCTTCTGAAGACTATGACCCCATAAACCTCCTGTCTGCAGAGATAGCTACAGCTTTAATTGATCATTAGTACACTTTCAAAATGAGTTTCCATCTGCCAAAAGATTAAGTGTCTCAGGGAATTGACTTAGAGCAGTTTGATGCATGGAGGATAAATGCAAGTGCCTTTAAAAAGCACTGCTAGATCACAAATCCTTGGAAAACTTGCTTCTAAAATACTTACAAGGAAAAGTAATGGAAAAGTAATAGGAAAGGTTTTTCTTCCACTTTGTTTTTTCCTCAAATTAGAGATCTTTTTTTATCTATCAGTGAGAATTTGTTATCTCATTTTCAAGAATTGAAAAGCAAAACCTCATGAAAATGCTGAATTTAACCTTACAGAAAACCATGCAACTTTTGGCAGCTTTAATTTGCAATGTAAATTTTTTGATAAAAGAGTTTATTTTAACTGTAAAAAACACAGAGGAAAAAGAAAAAGAAAATTAAAAAAAAAGAAAACTTTTCCACTAACTGTACTTGAGAATACCAGGTGAAATTATTTCCATGTTTTATCATGTATTTTCACAATTACTGGGGTTGCTTCTCCTTCTGTTTTCTTCAAGCTTTTGCCTCTTAGCTTATTTGGAGAGATTTTATACAGGTTTCCTCTTGGTTTCTCTCTGCCATTTTTGTACAAGCCACTTTGGGCAAGAATTCTACCATTGCAGTAACACTTAAGAGTTGTTAGAGAAATGATAGCTTATTTCTCAGGTCTCTGGAAAAGCAGTGCTGTTTAACTCAGGTGAGAACAGTCCTGACTGGTAAGAATGCCATTCTGGCTGCAGCTGTCCTGTAGCAGTGCCAAAAGGAGGAGGAGGTTTGTGTAGCACTGGTCAGCTGTCACCTTCGCTGTGGTTATGGGTTCCTCATTAGTGTCTCTCTCGTGAGCCCAAAATGGGCAACTGCAGTGACTTCTGGACTTCCTAGTCATCCTTTAGTGCCTTCTGGAATATGTGCTTTTAGGACCGCCTGCAGCTGGGATTGATGAGATGGCAAAGGGGCTGACATGGAAATGACAGTGAAAAGAATAAGATGGATGTTTCAAAGTGACTCTTTTCCAAATGTCTGTCTACTCCTCTGATTTGCTACTCAGGTTAGGGAAAAGCCAGTCTAAATGCACTGATTTATGTATACTCACTAGTGGTGGTTGATACAACACCTAATTGAGGCCGTAATTATAGTGAGTGGAAGGCAAAGGATACTGCTTTTGCAAATAACACTGGGAAGATTAATCTCACCTATGTATGAAAGGTTGCATTCTGTTTGCTTTGTCAGGCAAAGTGGAAGATAGTGGTGGCACAATTGTTTCGTGACAGGATGTTGGAGCTGGTTTAATACAGGCTGACTCTAAAAAGCGAGACTTTTCTTTTTTAAGTTTATTTGCCACATGTTGATGGGGAAGTATCCATTTAGAGAATATGGCTAACATTCTATCAAACACTGCAATCCTTGAAGAAATAAAAAAAAAGAAAGTGGAAATAAGATCTTGACTTTCAATTTCATACTAATGGACTATGAAGTCCAGATTGTAACTATAGAAGTTCATTTCAAATTTAAATATTTAGCATTTTCAGTTGTCTCTGAATACAAGAAAAAGTATTACATTAAGATGGAATTTAGATCTTTGACATGAAGCTGATATTTTCATAGAGTGAAAAATATCAAGCTGACATTATACTGTCTCGTTTGATGACTTCCAAATGTCAGAGTGCAGTAACTTATTCATAGGGACCTCCATGTCTTCTGATAGTGTCAATTCAAAAGACATTTACATCGACTTTTTTATTTAAGCATGTAAAATGGAATATGCAAAGTAGCAGAGGAGAAGGGGGAAAGACCGGGGCAAGGAAGTTCTTAATAATAAAATGGAGACAACTTCTAAGGCTAATTTCCACCACAGCCTTCTTTCTGACAGCAGCCCGGCAGTGCTGCTCCCTCCCAGCAGCTCCTTCCTCCCCTGCTCAGCCCCCTCATAATGGTTCTTGTTATTTCAACACAAGTTAGGGGCTTAATAGTAGCAGGATATACTCTCCTGAAAAGTAACCCCCCCAGCCCTTGCTTTTAAAAGTGACTTTGTAATAACAGAAGATACGGAATGATTTTGGCTGGGAGTTAATTGTACCGTTGGCAGTGCACAGCCTCGGTATGAACGCTGGTAACAGGACTGCGGAGCCACAGTAGTTGATTATACGAAACATAATTTTATATTCTAGCAACTCCTTGTGCAGGGTTGCGGTGCGGACGCGACCCAGTGGGTCGTGTGTCGGATCGCCGCACAGCGCTCCGCACCCCGGGGCAGGGACGGAGGGAGGGCCGGAGGGCAGGGCGCGGGCTCCTCGGGGCAGGGACGGAGGGAGGGCCGGAGGGCAGGGCGCGGGCTCCTCGGGGCAGGGACGGAGGGAGGGCCGGAGGGCAGGGCGCGGGCTCCTCGGGGCAGGGACGGAGGGAGGGCCGGAGGGCAGGGCGCGGGCTCCTCGGGGCAGGGACGGAGGGAGGGCCGGAGGGCAGGGCGCGGGCTCCTCGGGGCAGGGACGGAGGGAGGGCCGGAGGGCAGGGCGCGGGCTCCTCGGGGCAGGGACGGAGGGAGGGCCGGAGGGCAGGGCGCGGGCTCCTCGGGGCAGGGACGGAGGGAGGGCCGGAGGGCAGGGCGCGGGCTCCTCGGGGCAGGGACGGAGGGAGGGCCGGAGGGCAGGGCGCGGGCTCCTCGGGGCANTGGGGCAGCAGGGGCTCAGTCGCTCCCTGCCCCGCCGGGTGTCTGCGCTGCCAGCCTCGCCTGGGGCACGGAGCCCAGCGGACCCTGCCTGGTTGTACATAGGGACCCTCTCAGTGCCTTGCGGGCCCTGGGGGCAAGCGAGGGGCAGCGCTGGGCTGCCCTCGAGGTAAACCAGCAGGTGAATCTTGTACGCGTTAAGAAGACCAGGTATTTATCCGGTAATACTGACTAGGGGTACAGCTGTTGTAGTGCATGAGGAGCTTTGGGTCATCTTTGTATTTTCCTGGCATAAGGTGACCACCTGGGCACCGTAACGTGACAGATTTTCTGCTTTAGCAAGATGTGTGCGGGTATAGGTGTCCCAGGGTACTGAGGCCGATGTGTCGTGTCTGCTGTGGGTGGAATGATCAGGTTGGTAGCACTTGCTCCTGTCAGCTGCTGGATGATGTAGGCAAGGAATGCCGGAAGTGTAGACCACTCCATGGTTTTTGCACCAGCCATGGTGGCCACTGATCAGAATGTAGTGTTAAGAGATGGCTTTTGTCAGTCTGCGCTGTACGCTGCTGTGAAGATGCCCCTTCAGCAAGGGAGAATGAATCTCAGTCGTTCCAGTGTGTAATAGCAGCTACTGTCAGGCTTAAATGTCAGGTGGGATGTGCAAGGGTTGGTGTCTCTTCAGATCCAGACAATTAGTAAATTTTACTTAGTGCCTACCACAGATGTGACAACTCTTACATATTTGTTGGCGAGAGATACACATGCACATATGCACACAGAATATGGCTATAGTCCATATCACAGGTCCCCAGTGTCCTGGGAGCTATTGCAGAGTGCTCCCCAGCACAGGGAGAGCTTCCTGCAGGTGGGACTGCTAAAGAAGGATGTAGTGGCCTGCTGTCAGATTTTGTCTGCACGTGTATGTATTGAGCCCTAAAGAACTGGGATTGATAAGGAAGAACTTTTACTGTGTGGGTAACTGAGTGCTGGAGGTTTCCAAGAGAGCATGTGGAGTCTCCCTCACTGGAGATACTCAGAATATCTGGATATTGTCCTGGGCAGTTTCCTGTTGTAGGTGACTGTAGTTGAGGGGAGAGGTTCGATGAAGGCATTAGTGTCTGCAGGGAACATAATTAACTACAATAATCTAAAACCAGAATTTTGTATCTTGAGATGCATGATGCCCCTCCTGCTTCCAGTGTAGGCATGTAATTCTGCCATTTAAAAAAAAAATGATATGTAGGGTTGTATTTTTAAAATATGATTGATGAAATGTTTCAACTGAGCTTTATTTTTAAGTGAAGAAGTTCAAGAATGTTACTTTGGGCATAGTTTGAAAAAACAGTATCCAGGCATATCAGATGTTAATTTTGAAAAACATGAGCATATCTGAACATTGCATAGACACGGCTGTTCCTCCAAATCTGTTGAGAAATATAGGCACATTCTTCTCTGTGCTTCATATATGGAAAAATTATTTTATGTTTATAAGTTGCCAGAATGTAAGAGGTTTAGAAACCTTCCTGGATCTAAAGTGAGGTGCCACAAGTTATATTAATGTTATATGACCTTGGAGGGCCTTTAACCAGGCTGTGTTCATGGTATGTTAGGATCAGGTATATTTATTGATTTACATAGTTTTCTGCTGGAATTGAAAAGATTATTTACAGCAGTGAATATTGATATTTCTCTTACTCTTGGAATTTACTTGTTGGAGCTGCAGAATCCTCTAGTATGCAATTAACTTTTGCTCCAGTCATGAGCTTATATTTGCTTTATCTCTTCAAAACATGTAAATTGTCATTGACAAAGGGTGCACAGACATAACTTCCAGGAAGATTGTTATGTTATGCAATTTCTAAGACATTAAGAGTAATTTGTGTGTAGATCCATGGGATCAAAAAGGAGGCCATTGGGGATTCGTGGTTTTGAGGAATGTAAGAGAATGCTTTTACAGGTTTCTTGGTATGGTAAAAACTTTGGCTTTTTGGAGTTCAACAGTGAGGTGTTCAGAATGTAAAATGTGTTTTTATCAAAACCAATATGTGGATGAATTTAAATAAACTAATTACAGCATATCTTTTTTACCTTACATATCTATTTGCAAAGATTAGTGTTACAGATAGAAATCCATAATTTAATTGTTAATCTGTTCTCTTTTGGTCTGTTCACCAAGCTTGCTATAAAAATATATTTAGATATTCTAAGCTTGTATGTTAGTAGGTGCCATTTTCTGAATTTAAAAATAGACTGCATGTGTTGCATAAAATGCCTTTGGGCAGGAGAGGAGGGGGATATCTGTCTGGTTGACATGGAACATAAGAAAAAATTTGAAGTATGCTAGAGCTAAATATACTGATAAGCATGCAGCTATGGGGGAAAATGAGTTAAAATGTATTGAGTTTAGTCTGATTAGCACATTAAATGCCAGCAGAACAGTCATACCCAACCTTTTATTTCAGAAATAATTGCTGTGTTGCTGTGAGGACAACTCGGCCTTTGTAGCATGTGCAAACAAAGGAATATTTCTTTGGAGCCAGGTTGCGCAGGGCGCCGGTGGTTTGCTCTTTGTTCTGCCAGTGTCTGCAGCACTGGTGCAGAAAATGGACGCTGCAAGGTTTAAATAAACGTTAGATGCTGTAGCCCTGCAAAGGTTTTGAACTGATTCTTCTTTGTAAAAGTTAGTCTGAAGCAGATGTAAATGAGCACAGCTGGGCTTTTCTTGATGGCTCGGGGTGATGCACCTTGGGATGTGAGGCTGTTCTGTTTCCTTCAGATTAGTTCATCACAAGGAAAGGTGCGAGATTTTTGCAGGCTTAAGAATAAGATCACTGCAGCAGGAAGCCCTTGTCGAAGGGGCAGGGTTGGCCTGTCTATCCCTCTGTTACTTCTGAGTTGGTGAGATCTGTTGTGACAAGCTAGTGGAAAAATCCTAGGAGGATTATCAGAAAGGTAACATGTTTTTCTATCACTGTAATTAAGGTGGCAATAGAGTAGTACTCTTCAACTTATGCAAGCTGTCCATTTTAAAATCTCTTGGTGATATAGTTTAAAATAAAGTGATTCACGGGCAGAGGTACAATAATGCTTGTCCCGTTCAGCCAGATGCCAGCTGGCTGTGTACCTGGTGGGGCTGCCCTGAGTAGGGGCAGCTGAGGGACATGGGCCAGCACACTGTGTCTGGTGCAATGCTTGTGTGTGCAGACACCTCCGTGGTGGCCAGGATGCACAGGGCAGGCTTTTCTGCCTGTATCCGTGGTTATGTGTGCTGAGCCTGGTGTAATGGCAGAGCAGCTACCACTGCTGGGGCCCAGTAGGAAACATTTGTCAGGGCAGCAGAAGACAGAGATTGAAATGGGAAGTCTTGAGGTCCTCCTTTGTAGCAACTGACCACTCACAAGGGTCTTCTCCAAGGCTGGTGTTTTGCTGAGGAATACATTTGCCTTAAAAGTAGTCTGGAATCTTTGATAGGGTCTTGGAGGATTGAAGACAAACTCCTGTTGGCAGGAAATGACTCTTCTGACATGTGGTGCCCATAAGTACAGGCATCATTGGGTGTGATTTCATTGAATTCAATGGATTTGCATCTACTGCTTTCACCACTGGATTTGACTTATAGGTAGTGATGATTTGTAGATGTTTGGAGGCTTCTTCATAGTACTGCTAGAATTTGCTTATTGGGTTTGGAGGGTTTTACTTTGTGACTTCTTGGACTTTGATAGTCCTTTGTATGACCCAGGAAGGAGGTTTGGAAACAAGCCCTTGGATAAACTCTCTAAAGTACTTCTGTCTGTCCAAGTCACTTTTAGGTTCTTTCACTTTTTTAGTAGGTTTGAAATACAAAATCGTAGAGGGCACTGTGAGAGGTTGGTTAGCCACATCAGCAATACTAATCAAACATAATTCATCTGACTGCTGTGTAAAGGAAGGTAAGGTAAGGTAGGGGGGAAGAGCACAAGTCACTTCAAACGACCTGCTCTGAAACTCAGCTCTGCTCTAATCTGCCTTTCAAATCTGGCTTCTCCTGCCCTCATAGAGTGAATCAACCTGACATTTTAGCAATTTTTGAAAGAAGAGGGGTGAAGTGTTTAGAATGCATCAAAAGGGTGAAGCAGAGAACATCTGAAGAAGATCATCTTTTATCTGATTGATACCCTCTTACTTCATGGCAGAGGAGCAAAAGTAGGTTAGCTCCTTTGTCCCTGCTTTTCACTTTGTCAAGTTTTGTATTGTTTTTCTGTGAAACTTTTAGTTAAGAAGGTTTTATTTCATTAATTAGTGTACATAACTTTCATATTAAGCACCTTTGATTATATGATTTATCAGGATGATGTTGTCTTTAGCCTTTCCTGCTGCATACTGTGTGTATCCTTTTCACTTTGAAAATAATTCAGTTTTTAAGTAGAGCTGGAACAGATTTTGAGCAGATATGAGGATATATAAACATACATTAATATGAGTACATGCATATTTATATATGTAGTATCTAGGGTCAGGTGTCCAACAGAGATGTTTTCCTTATGTCTGTCCAACTGTTGTAGAGGAGTTGGCAGAAAAGATTTAAGCATATTTTCTCTGCAAGTTGTGGGGGACAAAGAATCTGACTTTTTTCTTTCCAGTTCTCTCCTTACTGTGGAACTGCTTCTGAATGATTGCCTTTAAAAATACCCAGTGCAAGTCTGATTGCCTTGCATTAGTATTGATGTTAGAAGTCTTACAGATTTCTTTAGGAGCAAACTTAGAGCAGTGCTGAATCCATCCAGAAGAGTCTCTATTTTCAGTTGTCCTTGCTTTTGCTGTTGAGCTGTAGAAGCTGAGTTATGTGTTAGAGAAAGACAATTCTTTATTACTGGCTTGTCTAGACTTTGAACGAGCCAAAAGGTGTGAATGCTTTTTAGAATGTGTTAATAACTTTCCTTCTACTATGTTATAGAAGTGTTTCATTTCAGGATTCCCTGCAGGTATAGCTTGAGCCATTGGTTGTGAGCCCCCACCCTGCAAAAAAAATCACCCCCTTTTATTTTGTAGGAAATAATTTTTGACAGTTATTTGAGTGGAATTGTCAAAGAAAATAGCATGATTTAATGATATATACATATTTCAACTTCAAGCAAACTATTAATGGTTTTTTTTCTTTTTTAATATTTTCCAGACACACATGGAATCTCACTTAGAATTCAAATCAGTGTGAAAGAAGTGCTGGATACAGATGTACTTTTAAAGCTGTTATTTCATTTACCAGTCAATTACCCATCAACTCTACCGGACATTTCTGTTAACTCAGGCCAGCTTACAAGGGCCCAGTGTATGGATGTGAAAGATAAATTACTTGAACAAGCAAAGAAGCATCTTTCTGAACCCATGGTACATGATCTGATTCTTTGGGTACAGCAGCATCTTAAAGATGTCATTAAGCAATCAGCAGCAGTTTGCAATGAAAAAACTACTTTGTCAAAAGGAACAGAAGATGGTATCTGGATGCTCCTTTTGCATTTAGATCACATGAGAGCAAAGGCAAAATATGTGAAAACTGTGGAAAAATGGGCTTCAAATCTAAGGCTGACTGGAAGACTGATGTTCATGGGCAAGATAATATTGATTCTTCTTCAGGGTGACAGGAGCAGCATTAAGGTGCAGGAACAATGAATGTTGACTAGATCTATCGATTTACCACTGAAACCTCCATGTCTGAATATTTTGTGTGTGTTTTTCTAAGAGTAACAATTTCGGAAACAAGTTGATCATTATGAGAGTAGGAAGGCCCAGCAACTTTACTCTGTGTTTAAGAAAAATAAGGTATTCTGTTCTGTCTACAGTGATACCCGTACACCTGTGGCCTATATTGCTTTGCTTCCCACTGTGATTATACCCTGTATCTCTTTGTTTCCTGAACTTTATATGCCTACATTCAGTTTTCTGCATTTCCCAAATGCCCTAGAAAGTAGAAAAAGTTTTGGTGAGAAATTAATAACAGACATATTTCTAAGACATTGTTAACTGTCTCTTTCCTTGACTTAAAATCACCTGGTGCTCCTAATGCATGCCTGGGCTTTGAAATTTTTGCCTGTACTTACAAGCTCCCACTGGATTAGGTGGGTTTTTGTAGTGATGTTGGAGGAGAATGTTGTGGCTTTTCTAAATCACGTTCTCTAAATCAGTTAGGCATGTACTTAACTTAAAACTGATGAATAGAAGCAGTCATGCACTTTTTGGGATGGGCACTTTAAAAGTTTGATTGCTGTGTTCTGAAAGAAGTCTGGGTTTTGAATGCTCTTTTGCATTTTACTAAACTTTGAAAATACTAGGTGACATAATATTTTGGTATTTTTTTGTCATTTAGGAGTACTTGATTCTTCAGAAAACTTCTAAGGTAGATGTGGACTCAAGTGGAAAGAAATGCAAAGAGAAAATGATGAGTGTACTGTGTGAGACAGAAGTACAGTCACAGCATAAAAGGTATAATTTAGTACTATTGTGGATAGAAAAGTAACAGAATTGATAATTACATTCTGACAAATCTAGGTATATTCATGAGTTTCTCTTTTACAATGTAGGTTTCAGACATTTGAAATCAAAGAATATTCAACCCTGGAGGAGCTACAAAAGGAATTTGAAACTGCAGGACTTAGAACACTTTTCTTAGAGTTTGTCCTTCCTCTCTTTAAATAAAATTAAAGGAAAACACTGGACCTTTGACCAAAGCAGTAGTTGACTGCAGCTGCTGATGGAAGACGGCAGATGCTGGCTAATGTGGCAAACACTGCTGAAGTGTTTCTGCAAAAAATACCAGTAGTAGTCATCCTTTTGCAAGAAGAAAGCAATTAATATATTAAGAACTGATAACTTTTTGTCATTTATGCATTAATAACTTTTTCCAAGCAATGTGATGTTGATTGTGATAATTGCATGGCAAGCATGAGAGATTGGGAAGAAATAATGTTAGAAAAATAGTCTCCTAGTGTCATAAATGCCTTTTGTGTGAAGGATGGCTATTGTACTCATTTTTTTGAAAGAATGAGTTCACTGGTATATGTAAACGAGTTGGTTATTAAAAGAATCCTTGTTGTATGTTAATTGTTGTATGTTCATGTAGATGTTTTTGCTGGTCTGAGTTCACCTTTGTCATGAATTCTCGATGTATGTAATGAGTGGGCAATAGAATGTTCGAGGAAATGCCGATGTAATCCTGGAAAATGGAGGGTTGGGCCTTGTCAGCATACGGGGATAAAACGAGGAACGTGACTGGATAAGCACCGGGTCAAGCACGGCACAGCAAAGCGGTGTGTGCCGGGAGGGGCTGCGCCAGGCTGGGTGTGAGGTGTACCTGCACCCGCAGGAGCTGTGCCTCTGACCCTGTGCTGCCCAGCGCTGCCCCTGTGCTCTGTGCCTAGCCGATCGCTAACAGGCGGCTCTGACTGTCCAGCTTTAACAAATAAATCTCGATTGTGAGCGGCGTCTCTCTAGTCAGACTCGGTTTTGCAGTCTCTGTTTTTCAGTGTTTTGTTTCTTCTCTCTTATGGCTGAGTTTATTGATAGTGACCTGCTGGAAAGCATGATTAATTTTTCTTTTGAAGGTTATATGAAGATATTTCTAGAAAAAAACATAGCAAACACAGATTTGAATATGTGAGGACAGCATACACTTCATATCCCTTAAGAGTTTGTCTGCTAATTCTTCATTCTCCATTTAATTGACAGTAAATGCTAGATGTTTAATTTGAAGAAAAAGCTCATGTCACTTGGGATCTGAAAAAACTTAGAAGTGTCTTTTTGAATATTAGTTTTTGTTTTAAAATGCATAAAAACACCCACATGGAGGATTTAAATTGATGGAAAGCTGACGTAAAGCCAGTTGTAATATTTTCTTAGATAGTTTACAGATGTGTTTTTGCACTTTACCTGATTTTACTGTCTGTGCAGCTTTAGATATCTTGATTCAATTAAACTGTTGCAGCAGTTTATATACAGACTTCAGTCTTCTGTCTTTCAAGACTTCTCTTAAGGTTTATTTGTTTGGGTTTTTTGGATTGGTCACTGGCCTTGACCAACTTACATGGTTTTTTTTTTATCAGTAGTCTGTGTTTTACATCTGTATAGTGTTACAAATTATATGCATAATTTTATAAATTGTGCAAGTTGTGCAATTTCTGTTTACCTAGGGAGAATTCTTACAATTATTAATGTGTGTCCTTTTGTTTCTATTTTACCTGAAACCATTCTCTAGCAAGACTAGATAAATTATCCAGTAATAAAAATTTTGCAGTCATGAGTGTCTTAGTAACTAGCACTGCTGTTTGCTATTTCAGTTGTTTTTAGCATGTAGCTAAACGTGTGCTTTACTGCTGTCTAAACCTCAGTTCCAGAAGCCAAATGTCTCATGTGTTCTGTGTTAATTAAACAGATCTGATCCATTCAGTATAAACTAATATATTTCCATTCTGCTTGGGGAAGACCAGTACAATTTGTTTAGTTCCAGAAGTGTGGTTTGGCAAATCATTATGTAAGATCTGATTTCCTGTTTCATACTCAGACCATGAGATCATACCTCTTTCTTCATATATTCTAGAAAAGCAACTAAAGCAGACTAGGAGGATTTTATGTTTTACTGTTTGAGATAGCAAATGCATAAGGGGTTGTAGATTGTTCAAGAGTTTCTGAAGTTTTTCAGGAGTTTGGTAATTTTCCTAATAATGAATGTCTCAGGTGTGTATGCTGCATGTTATTTTATGCACTGATGCTAATTTAATGAGATAGTAGCAGAGCTCTCCTTAATGACTCTTTCATGTTTATCACATACAGTACTTCAGGCACAGTAGAAAACAGACCAGGTTGAACAGGTTTTACAAATCTGTTCTATATTATTTTGAAATGGCTTCCTGAGAGACAGGAAATCTAATTTTCTGTCATTTTAAGTGCATGTTCTTACTTTTATACAGAAGAACAAAACACAAGTATCTTTAAAATATTAAAAAAACATGTATTTTAAATTATGGATTCCAAAATCGAACTGTTCTCAGGTATAATATGTGTTGAAAAATTGTGTGTCAGTGTGGTATAAAGTTTTGAAAAGCTGCAGAGGCTCTCTCCTTACACTGTGTGACAGATCTGGCAAGTATCAAACTCAAGAAAAGGCCTGTGCATGTACAGCATAAGAAAACATAATCAGTATCTCTCTGCAAAACTGAATGTTGTCAGATTTTGCCAGATGCACTGTAAATCTGTTGGTTTTAGGTTGAATGGCATACCTACTCGTGTGATCTCAAATTGCATGTGGCTTCAGAAATAATTGAGGCATTAGTTGTTGTGATCAGCTTTCTTGCAAGATTAGATGCAGACTAAAGCTTTCCTCCTACTAGAAAAGCCATTTGTGGTGTCAGTGATTGCCTGTGGCACTTGAATATAAACCCGTGTATTTTTTTGAGGTTTATTGCCTGATGCCTTCTTGATCAACTTTTTGGTCAGAGCTAGCATTCTGTAACACCCAGTTAAAAAGTGCCAATTGGGTAAGTTGCAGCTCTCTCCTGATCTGTGTTCATCGTCCTGCCAAATGAAGTTGTTGCAAGAAGCTAGATGATTTCTGTGTTCCAAGAGTTGGAAAATGCAGTTTATACAATGGATTTTTCCCATAGCTGAATTTGTTATTCACTAGCTTACATTGGACAAACCCACAAGTTCAGTGTAGGAAAGGACTACATTTTTTTGGCTTGGCTTGATGTGCTTCAGGAGAATTACCAATCTGATCAGTTTGATACTGTTCAGACAGCAGAGTACATGAAAACTGATGCCAGTCTGATTCTGTTAAAGCAAATGCTTTTCCTACCTATCAGTCAGTCACTTATTTTGAAGGGTAGGAGGATATCTTCTGTTCAGACAAGTAAACAATGTTTTTAAAGGCTGTTCTTTTGGAAGGATGTTGCAGCTGTCTGTTAACTGATGTTTGTTTGCATTCATTGTAAAAAGAGATGAGCTAGCCTGCAAGCCTCTGGGGCACAAAAGTCATCAAAATAGGTCCTGTGTTGCATGTTCTGCCTTCCAAGGGAATTGAAGCAGACACAGAAGAACAAAGTGCACAGATACAGAAGAACAAGATGCAGGGAAAAATATGTATATCAGTGTCTAAAAAGTTAGTGAAGTGTATGTAACTATCAGAATCTGACAATTCAGTTTCAAGGAAGAAGAAATCCACAAATGAAAGATGATTTAACAAATTAGAAGCTAGTTTTCCTGTGGATATTGTGTTATAAATAGTTCTTCAAACAGCATGTTTGGTAAAGCCGTGTTTCCTGTGGCCTTGCTAGTTTGAAAGCTGTAGCACACTTGAAGCCTTCCCTGCAGGAGATACATTCCTGATGGTGTTCTCCCAGGTGGGTTCCCCAGTGCCTGGTATTGATTTTGCATAAATTGATTATTGCTTGCATAAATCTTGAAAATACAAATAGCATCTTCCCATCTGTTACCTTTTTCATCAAAGTTGTAGGTTTCCTTCAGGTTGTTAGCCTCTCATTTTAATTGAAGTAATTTAATTGACTTAAATTCAAAAGTTGTAGGAAAGCTTTGCAGTATAAATATGCTTGCTTCTGTATGGAATGTACAGATATATAACCATAGTTTTCTTTAAAGTCAGGCTAAAATGGAAGATACTGCCATAGGACTGACAACTTGAAGGGTCAAGTTTTTTTAGGACAAAATTGAGGCTTGATTGGTCTTTTTTGAATACCTTGGCTTATTAGGTGTGAAGAAAACAAAAAATGGGCTAAGGAAACAGATTCAGAGAAGGGAGAAAACAGGGGACATCAGTATTAGAAATTTACCTGTTTTTCATACTTATTCAATCTCATTAATTCCTCCCCCCTCTACTCTCAAATTTGTTATTTGGTGTTACAGGGAGGACAAGACACTGGAAGAAGTCATATATGAAAATCCCTGACATAATCAATTAAAAATAAATGAAAGTAGATTTGATTGTTTTGTGAATAAGACTGATTATTGTGGTTTTGTAGTTACATCTCATTTTCCTATAATAAGATCATTTGTCTCTTACTTGTGGTGTGAATGACCCACAAAACCCACTGAGATTAGTATGAATTATATGCAGAAGTACTGTAATGAGCTTTAAGAAACTTCATAGTGGAAAAATATTTTGTTTACATTGTTTCTTTTAAAAATAGTTTAATAAACCCTGCATATGGATGATTTAAAGCCTAGTGTCCCTTGATTTTTTTCCAGCTTTATCTGTGAAAATACAAACCTAATCATGCTATAGAACATTTGAAGTAAGATGATGAAATGTTGCACTCACTGTATTTCTGCCAGAGTTTGAGACTGAAATTGCTTATATTATGAAATAGTGCAATTGCTGGAATCAGCTTTAATAAAGCTTAGAGTAGGACTAAGCATTATCATCCTGTCTTTTTGTGTATAACACATGCAACACTGGCAGCACTCTGTTACAGTTTTATATTTTGTATGTATACTTAATTTTTTGTTATCTTATGCAAGAGTTATGATTGTTTATATTCTTAATTATAGACATAAATGGAACTTGGAGTATAAATATGCTGATAGCATTTTGCAGCTATTGTTCTGTGCTATGTTCATGCATTGGATTTTATATTAGTTTGTGTTGTCTAACTTTGAAGTATTAACCTGCAGTGAAGAGAACTCTTCAGGGTGACTGAAAAATTTGCCTAAAAGACATTAATTTAAGGAATTCTTTGGACTCTAAAGATGAATCCCTTAATGTTTTGAGTTAATTATGCACTCAGATGCTTTAATTTTATGCTAATAAGGCAGCAACTGCTGCACTTCTTAATTTTCTTTGTGTTTCTTAATGTGATACCAGTAATCTCTTTGTATGCTGTGTTACACCATAGCTGATAGTGGAATTTGGGTCAATATTTTATTAGTATTTCCCATTGTAAACATCTATGATTCTTTATATGTATTCATTGTTATCTATTACAGCTTCAATGCAAGGCATTATTTTAGGATGATACTTGTTACAAAAGGTCTCTGCATGGGAACAATAACTAATTTTTTGCTGCTTTTCCTTTTGTCACGTTTTACATTCCTGCAGCTGTGGGAAGCCGTCAAATGATCAGAGTTTTGTGGAGCTGCACTTAACAGGCCAACCCAGTGTGTTACACCAGATCTTGATGCCCGCTGGGTGGAAGCAGGGTGCTCTCCAGGCCTTTATGGGACCATTTTTGACAGCACCGAACTTTTCCACTGAAGGGATTAGCTGGATATTTCTTGAACTTTGTCTAGAAAATCGAGGGAGTGAATTCCACCAATGCAGAATGTGAATGGTTGGCTGTTGCTTGATCTGAGCTTTACATCAGGAAAGCTCTCTGGTACTCCTTTTATGCTGATGCCATGGAGGGTAATAAGCTGACGTTTACACTTGTGCTTGTCACAGGGAACACTGCACAGCAAAAAATCAGTGCCACAATTATAAGACTAAAGGTGGTAAACTCTGTACTTTCTTTTTTAGTTGTACTTAGAAAAAAGACCAATGGCATACAATTTTGCTGGTCTCTGATCAGTCACTCATCTGTAGTGGTATACAGAGGCAGAGTACATTTTTATGGGAGATGGTGCTATCACTACCTTTCAGTCAAGATACAATAAAAAGCAGTTATTTTTTGAAGTAAAATAACTCTCTTGCTTGTGAGAGAACACTGTCCACGTGAGATGCTGAACAGAAGCTGAGCTGTATGGATTGAGCTGTGCCAGAGGCTGATTTTTATTTGGTAGAAGTGGAGGTGTTAGAAAGGGACAGACAGCAATAAAAACACTGGTGATGTGGCTCACAGAGAAGCCAAAAGGAAGGGGTTTTTTGCATTGATTTCTCTCTGGAAAGAAGTTTGGGAATATGAGCAAAGAAGTTGCTACTGTATCCAAGCTTCAAGTAGAAATGTCTGAAATAAATATGCAGCTTCATTGTCATTTCTCTTTTTAGCAGAAACCGCTTGTAGAACTGAGAACACGTAGTGGAAGTTTTCACAAGTATAGAAATGACAAACCTCACTCAAGAGCTGTAGGCTGTCCATGAAGGAATTAGCGGAATGCTTAGAAATTGTCCTCAAATGACCCAGGAAAGACAGACTTTGTTGAGGCAACAAACTCCAAAAGTCTCATGATTTGGACACCAGGCTCTTGTGGCTCCGAGTGATTGAGAAGATTGATGGAAGAGGTGACTAGCAGCTCCCAGGAACAGATTTTGTACAAAATTTGGGCATTCTGGAAAGCAAGGGCTAAGGGGATTGACAAATCGCTATCGGGGAAAAAAGATTCTGCTTATTTGTGGAATCAGGTAAGTGTCTAATTTTTACAAGACTTTTTCTGCATTGATACTGATAGACACCTGGTATGGAGATCTTACATGGTCCTTGCTCAAGTAGTGTCTAGTGTCTTGGGAAGCTGATCTATTTCAGTTCCACATCAATTTCAAAGATCATTTTGGGTGATAATGGTGGTCAATGGCATGAAAAGATTTAAGTACTGCAAACGTATTCTGGATGGAGGATTTGCTGAATTAAGAATTTCTTGAATTAAGAAACAGCTTTTAAGTAGGAATTAGACAAGGCACAGGAGGGAAAGAATACTTTGGAATAGCTACAAGAAATCCAGATAATGTTTCTGAGGTACTCATGTGGCAAAGGAGAATTCAGGGTTACCTTTGCATTGATAAGGAGCCAAGTGCTGTAAACTCAGCTGGGTGTGAGGATGGCAGTCGGAGTTTCTGGGCTGTATAGTGCTTGGCACAGTAGGTGTATTTTCTCTTCCAATTGCACTAGATTTCTTAATTTTTCCTCTCCTTTTATTTTTTAATTGTTTTTAAATTTGAAGGCAGCTGCAGGAAGGGAGATGGTAGTTGCTTGCTATGAATTCTGTTCTTCTTACAATCCTAATTACTAAAAGATGCTACAGGTTTCCTTCAGACTAATTTTGAAGAAGCAGGGGAATACTTTTTAAAACAAATAAAGGAACAGAGATAAAATCTCAGGAGAAGCTGTTAATTTACATATTGGAGCTGTGATAAAAAAGATTTGTCAGAAGAAGAGGAGCCATAAAGCAGAGTGGGAATAAAGACATGTCCCCTCACTGGTCCAGAGTTGCCA
The DNA here is from genome assembly GCA_013400515.1 of Erpornis zantholeuca. Taxonomy (NCBI): domain Eukaryota; kingdom Metazoa; phylum Chordata; class Aves; order Passeriformes; family Timaliidae; genus Erpornis; species Erpornis zantholeuca. The sequence goes on from VZTN01011825.1 coordinate 215,620, forward strand.
TCTGTCCAAGCTCTGGCAGAAGCTGATGTTAGTGCTTAGTAGAGGAGAATGGCTATTTCTACACGGTAGTGCCTGATGCTGGCACTAAAGAGATTTTTGAGCTGGAAGACTGGGGAAGGCAAAAGGCAAAGCTTGGAAGCACAGGCAGCATGCTTACAATTTTTAGGGTCTCAGTGTTTGAACAGCCATGAAAGCTGGGATACTCATTGTGTAACACTGTTAGTAGTAGTCACAGGAGCTCTGGTACTGGCTCTTATTTAACTGATCACATCTATTGGAAAAGGTAATGAACTTGTGTAATCAGTCCCAAAGGGAGGTGGTGATGGTAGAGGGTGAAGCTGTTCAGTACTGGAGAACACTGGTTTTTGAAAGCTGGATAGTTTTTGGCAGCTGGGACAATGAAAAGCTAATCCCTGGGATTTTTTGCATAGTTTTTAGCAATCGCTGTGGGAAGAAAGGGGAAAAAATTGATTCTTGCTCATCTAATTATGGATTTTTTTTCCTAGAAACTCATTGCTAAGTTGAAACAAATGAGTTGTGGATAATTGTTTACCAGCAAAAGTTTTCCTGCTTTAGGTAGAATGTGAGAGAGTTCTAAGAGAAATTTTAACTGTTAGGTTTCTTATGGATCTGAGGTTCGAAATGTTTAGCTCCCTAAACATTTCTTATTAACATAAAATCATTAAGGCAATGCAACAAGTGTTAGAAAATTTCAACTGCTATGGAATGAACTACAGCGGAAAATTGTGAATATAACTCCTGTTGTTCAGTATTTTATGGGACCCGTGGGATTAGCAGCAAGGGGAGTGGTCAGAATTTCCTGAATAGCAATAAGAATTTTAATTTTTTTTTCCTTAGCAGCAGGAGTTTCTTTTTATGCCAACTTTCTGACAGCAGAAAGAAAAGGGATATACTTCTGTAATGCCATGAAGAGGTAACAGAACTTTAAACAAATTTGTAGGTCTCATTTGTAAGTGTCAAAACCAAACACAAACCCCAGAACAGTCTGGGTAAAGATTACTTTCAAAATACATCTTGTGGCAATCTGAAGTGATAGCTCTTAAGTTGTCCACATGTATTTGAGAGATTATTGTCTGCACGGGTAAGGGTTGGTTTTTGGTTTGGTTTTGTTTTGTCCTTTTTTTCCTGTTAAAGCCAGAGGCGGGTGCTGGGATGTGCTGAAACATTTTAGCAAGAACCAGTATGCGAATAAATAATCTGCGGTAAGCCTCAGGTCACCACTCAAGGTCAAACATGATGGGAGTAGTTCCGAAGGTATGCTGAGGGATACATTCAGTGCAGGAGCTCTGAGAGCAGCTGCAGGGTGAGCTCTGGGCGAGTCCAAGCCCCAGGAAAAGGGCCCGGAGTGCGGACAGCTGGCAGCACAAAGGGCCCTTGACCTGCGGCACAGCCGGGGCTGGGCTCTCGGGGCACGGCGGGAACCCAGCCTTCCCTGCCCCTGGGCCGTGAGGGGATAAAAGCCCCTTTGCTCCTTTGTTCGGGGTCCTTCCTCAGAGGCACCACCTCCAGCTGTTGTTATTTAGCTATTGCATGATGGTTAAATTGTTTTCAGGAACAGGACGTCTGAGGCTCTGCCATGGGATGCCTGGGCTTGAGCTGGTAAGGAAGCGTGGTGTGACTGTGGGATGTGCAGCTGGGACAGGGCCTCAGGCCCAGCTCCGGCGGTGCCAGACGGACTGCAGGAGAGCCTCCTGGATGGTCAGACAGGGCAGCTTCCCTAACAGGTACAAATTACACCTGGATCCAAAGTAAGAAAGCTGGATGTTCCACTGATAAAAGGAAGACTGAAATTCTTCAGAGAGTAGGAAGCTTTGGCAATTCTGGAAGATCATTACAGAATATGGTAAAACTCAGAAATGTGCAATGGTTAATGTTGCTCGTTGGTCCATTTTGTTTCACAACCCCTTGTGTAGTGAATGCAGACAGGAGGGTAATTAAAGGGCTAGTGATTATTAATTATAATTTAATTATTAATTATAATTAAAGGTGTAGTGATTGGCTTATGATGGCAAAAGACTAAGGTTTTCATTGATGAAGTGTCATTGCCCTAGAAAACTAACTCTGGCATGGTAAAGCCACTGCTTTCCATGGAGGGTGCTTGTGGTCAGGACAGGCCTGGTGTTACTTCAGTATCTCCATTTGCCAATACTGACCTTGAGAAGAGAGCAAAGGTTTGCTTGTTCCAGGAGCAGGCACGTGCTGAGAGCAGTGCTCTCCCTGGCTTTCTCCTGCAGTTTGTGTTGGTGCAGCTGCTGGCTGAAGGAGCACCAGATGGGCAGGATTCCACTCTGGCTGCTCCCAGAACTGAGGAAGAGGCTCTGGCATCTGGGGCTGGAAGAAGCAAGAAAGCAATGTCCTTTCTGTTCAGGCAAAGGGGCCAGAAGCTCTTTCCAGCAGTGGTTGTTCCTGGCCACCTTGTGATAGGCACAAGGGGTCAGGTGGGTATCAGAGCTGTGTTTTGGCTGCATGAGAACTGATACTGACAGTGCCTGTGGGGACACCTGACTGTCACCCCACATACATATACCTAATATATGCCACATTATCCCATCAACTGTCTAATTTACCTGGGTGGTTTTGTATATATGGGCATTTCTAACCCTGGCACAAGGGACTATCTTGCTGTTATGAGGATGGGAAGACCTTAATTCCAGAGCTTTGTGCTACAAAACACCATCCTTTTGTCTTTTTACCATGAAATGTCTTTCCATTTGTAAGCAGTAAGAAAATAACTGAATGGTGAAAGTCAACTACACAGCAAAACTACTGACAGTATGGGATGTCGACTGTCAATCTGTCACTTATATAAATGGAACAATAATTGTTGTTCCTCTTCAGAAATGTAGTTTATGCAGTCTATATAAAGGCAAATTATTTAGTGCAGTGCAAGGAAATTTCTTTTTTCCTATCTGAAACCAATTTAATGTTAACTGATGAAACCATTAGAAGATACTGAGCCCAATATGAATCCCTTTGGTGGAATACACAATGTGGAGGAGTGGCTTATCTCACAAAAAACCTGCCTCCATTTTGGAAGTAATGGGTTTTTTATTTTTTCACTTTCTTAATAATAGAGGAAGAGAGAGGGATAGATCTGCTAGAATACTCTCCTTATCATCTTTGCAGCCTATGGTCTCATGGAGAGGAATAGCTGAGAGTTGAAAGGGGAAAAATCCTGACTATTGTGCTTTCCCTGAGATAAGGAATATTTTAGAATCCCTTGTCTCATGCATGAAGCCTGGTAAAAGAGTTCCATATTAACATATGGAAGAGTTTTTGGGGAAAAACAGATCTTAGCCTCAGGAGTCTGCTTTTGACTCTTGGTTTGTCTGGATGTTTTATATGTCTTTGAAAATGAATCTTAAAAGGGGGACTATGAGCCACACAAGCTGAGATTGCTGCATTGACCTCAAGAGGTGAAAGCACAATTGAAAAGGTCTGTTTTAAATGTTTAAGGAATTAATAATTGCTGAAAAGTGCAGATACTAGAAGAACAAGCATCTTATATGCCGTGTTACAGACAGATCTGGCACTCATGGGAGGCATTTGTGACAACAGTCTTCCAGTGGGTGACATTTATGTACATGATAAAGAGACAAGACCTCTTTCTGTAAAATTTACAATGAGCTTTCTAATGTCATCATTTTTTTTAGGCTTACAAAATTGCCTCTCTTATAAAATTAACTCCTCCCGTTCGGCCATCAGCCTTTGGGAGTTGCGGAGAGCAGTCCCATGGGTGTGTGTGGCAGTGGCTGCACTGGGGGCTGTGGAGCTGGGGACCCCCAGAGAGACAGGACAAGATGCTGCTGGCCATGGGCACGTAGCAGTCAAAATGGCTCTGGGCAACAGCTGCTGCTGTTGGACTGAACGTGGCAAAATCAATGTTCATTCTAGAGGAAACTAAGGTGAGACTTCATTGCAGTCTACAACTTCCTGACGAGGGGAAGAGGAAGGGCAGATGCTGATCTCTTCTCTGTAGTGACCAGTGACAGGACCCAAAATTATGTCAGGAGAGATTTAGTTTGGATATCAGGAAAAGGCTCTACACCCAGAGGGTAGTCAGACACTGGAATGGTCTCCCTGGGGAAGTGGTCACAGGACCAAGCCTGACGGAGTTCAAGAAGAGTTTTTACAGTGCTCTCAGGCACATGGTGTGACTCTTGGGGATGGTCCTGTGCAGGGACAGGAGCTGGACTTGATCCTTGTGGATCCTTTCCAACTCAGGGTATTCTATGATTCTAGAATAGAAATTGCATAATTTGTTTTTTTTTCTGAAACTGTGTTTGAGAGTTGGGAAGAAGCTTTTTTTATCACTTTTTAGTGACAAGGGGCCAGCCAAGAATTACAAAATAGAGAAGCAATAAGAGCAAAATACTAAACAAGGGAGAAAGAAAAAGACATTGGACTAGAAACTGATGCTAAAACCAGTGTGAGGGAAGGGAGCAGAGAGTGTCAGACAGAGCACAGTGTGTTAGAGCAGAAAGTGTGAGTGGAGACCAGAGTCTGCAGCAAGGCTTCTCTCTCCCTACAGCCTTCTCTGAGCAGTGTCTATCATGTCACTTGGTCTCCCAACCTCTGAAAACTCCAAGTGTAGCCACTGACTGCTTGGAACCCTTGTTGGAGCAGGTGGCTTCTACATGATGGAGATCAAGAGAAAACAGTGAGTACAGACTTTAATTAAACTGGGAATTGCCTCTTCTGGTGAGAACCCTAGTGAGAGGTTTGTGGCATTGTTCACCCAGAATGCTTTCACATTTTCAGTGTAGGAATTGATAATCACTTTCAGTAGAAAGCCATAAGCATTGTGTCTCTTGAAAGCAGCAAGATCCTTTCATCTCTCAAAGCCTTTCAACAAATGAAACCCAGTAATAGCTAGAGCTGTCCAATCTGAATTAATTTTCTCAAGCAGAACTCTGTATGCTAAAATTTTTTGTTGGGCAATAAATGGACAAGGCTTTGGACTCAGCCATCACTTGACATTCTTACTTTCAAAAATAAGTATTTTGTTTTAGGATATTGTAAGTGATACCTTTGTGGGGGTTTGAAGGACATGCTGTATCCGTAGGATGCATGCTTTTGTCCAACCTTACTGTGTAGAGAACATGATATGTGCGGGGAAGTTATATTTTGCTGAGCAATGCTGTAAAAGGGCAATTTTGGCTTGAGAAATCCAAGGAGGTGAATGGAGAAGTGGTGGTCCCATGGGGGCTCTGATCACATGCTTTGGCTGGCTGTGATCTCTCTTTACTCCTTTTATCATTTAATATGGCAATAGTATGTACAAGAGAAGGTTTATGGTGTGGATGTGTGGATGTGGGCTCCCCCTGCTCTCACAAAACTTTGTTTTCTTGCTGAGCCTGCTGCATCCCTGGTTTAAAACAGAATAAGCTGCATTTTGCTAAGAAGTTCACAAAACCATTCAGATGCTGTCTTAGATCTGGCAGCCTGCAGTGCATCAGAGTATTTTGATAAGCATCATGTCTCCTTGGAAACTACTACTTAGCAGTAACTTGACGCTACATTTGGAGTGTTATGATTAATTTAAGCCTTGCTTCTGCAAAGACACATGGTATGGGCCTCCTCCCACAGAAGTGCAGAGTCTTGTTGAGCTTATCAGAACAGCTCGCATGTTCCCAAGTGTCCCTGTGGGGTTCAGGAGTTCTTCTCTGAATCTCTTCAGGCTCTGCTTTAAGCTCGTTGGTTATAAATCTCACTTGTTATCCTTAGGTATATTTTTAGGAGCCTGTTGTCTAGTTTGATATTTTAAAAACATTTCTAAAAAGTCTACATCCACAGTTATGAATAAATATAAAGCTCCTTCTGAGGCCATTAAATAGTATTTTAATTAGGCTGGCAAAATTGCTTTTGGCTTGTCTTTAAAGTCTTTAGTATTTTATTTCTATTAACAAAATGGTAATCAAGATTAAATTCTAAAATGTAACCAAAGTAGGTCATATTTTTATTAACTGGAGATAGATAATGAATGTGCCCTATATAAAGATTTGGATTAAATCTTCTGAGATGCTGAGGAGAGTGTTTTAATTAAGGTAATCCTTATTGCATCTAGCCAACACTATTGCTGCTTAGGAATTTAAGATCTCAGTCATGCATATTAGTGCATTACCTCAACGAATCTAATAGAGATTTAATACTTGTATTTGAAGTAGCAATCTGTTACAAATTAAAAGCATTTGAATAATAAATTTAAATCGTTATTCTTTGCAGAGTTTTGTATAATTAAGGAACACATTCAACATTAATGTTTTGTAATTTCTATAGTGCTAAGGTGTGCTTTGTTGTTGCTCTTAAACCTGTTGTTGTTTTCACATGCTTGTAATGCAGAGATGTCTAGCTATTGCAGCAGTGTTATGTTATATATATGTGCTAAGTGTCTCTCTAATCCCCAGGGATTTGGGACACTGGGCATAAAGGATGGGACTATCCCACTGAATGCTAGACTGGGATTTGCAATATAATGCTTTAAAATGTTTTAAAATTAATATAATAATAATAGTAATAAAACATTAATATAGAATAAAAATAAAAGAATACTTTAAAATGCTTTAAAAATTTGTCAGAAGGGTTACTGATTTGCACTGTAAGATGCTATGAGTGCAGTGTTTGAAGATTTGGCCTGTGGTACTGGCAAAAGGACTGTGCTTGATGCAGTACATTGTAGTCTCCCAGTATAGATGTGTATGCAAAGGCAATACTCCTCTGATTTCAGTGAGAATTAGCTTAGAAATCTAGGCAATTTTTATGTGTTAAATAACATAACTGGAGACTTTTACACTGAATACATTCTGAGCATCTTTTTTCCATGAAGACATTACTGTTCCTGTGATTTCTAGGTTGCATTTCTGAACTCTGCTGCTGTATTAATCCGCAGGAGTAACAGCTCAAAGCGAAGCGGGCAGACACTTTCTCACACAGCACTTTGCTCTCGCTGTGCACTGTGATGCCAGGGTTAGCTGGAGTCTGAGTAAGAGCTCTTGTAATACCCTGCTCTGAGTTATGAGAAATGCTAATTTTTGAACTCAGCTTAGCCTGAGAAATACCGGTTGGAGTGTACTGAGGTCCTGTCTGTCTCAGCTCTTGTTCCCTGTGTGCAGTTGATGGGATGCTTGTAGAACAAGGGTAAGGAATGGGCAGCATCTGCAGAAAGGCTCTTCCCTGGTCTGTGTTGTTTTGGTTTTTACTTGCACTGGCTTCTCCTGAGGAGACCATCTGTCACTCAAAACAGGTGATGTACAGGGACTTTCTGGCCACGTTACCCACAGAGCCCCACTCCCCACAGCAGGGAAGAATGTGACAGCAAATCTGCCATCCTCTTCCATTAAAAACTCTCCCTATGCTGATGTTACCACTGTTGTGCCAGATCTTTCCATTTCTCATGGTGGGATGCACAGAAGAGTCAAAGCAGTTTTGGATGTGCTTTGTTGAGTTCCTATATGGGTAGGGATTTCGCTACCTTTTTTAATTCTGCTCTTCCTCACGGGGGAAAACTGTACTGATATTCAGACTTTAATTTCTGTTTGCATAAATGTAACCCTGCTGCTCCTTTGGGAAGCATGCTGCACAATTCTCATCTCTTGGGTATTTATGGACATCAGAAAGAGTATCTTTCTTGCTCAAAAATGAAAAGCAAGTCAATGGGAAGATCATAAAGATTATTTTTGTTAGCTTCCTCCCTGCATAACTCCACAACCATAAAACAATGCCCTATAAACTAACATTGTTCTATAAATTGACATAAAATAATGTTCCTGTTAGGATTTTCCTGTTATATGCAGTTAAGTAATATTAAATACTTTATTTATATCAAAGTCACTGAATATAACATATTCTTGCTCTCTATAGATGACAACTACTAGAGTAGTCACAGATGAATCTGTCTTTTAGGATGGAAAATTTTGCTGTCCTTGGTCTGATGTTCTGATTTGTGGTTTAGTGAAGAATATAAAGAGAAACCAGGACCATGTAGCACAACAGGATAGTCTGGTTTAGGCTCTTCACTCACTGTTAATGTTCATTATTTGTTACAGATATTGTCCTTTAAATTGGTAATTTATATATAAGCTTTACACCAATTTACACGTTTTTTTTGGCATCATTAGTTGGAAAATTACAACCTTTCCTGTTTGTTATACTTTGGATTCTGGTTGCAGTGATTCTGCCTCTCTCCTCTATTTTAGCATTCCCTAGATTGATGCTGAAAATTACATGTTATTTTTTCTTCCTTCATAAACCCGTGTCACAGAAGTAGAAAGACCTCAGCTATTGAGATCAAAGGTTGCTCAACTTTGCTGGATAGCATGGCATAAAGTTCGGCTGTGATGAATGGTGCCATGACTTGAAATAAGAGTAGCAAGTCTAAGAGCATGAGTCACTGTACTAGGTCTTCATGTCTGCAGAAAATTTGAGTGAACTGCTGGCTGAAAGCATTGACAATTTTCCATTAGTAATGAATTACAGTAGTAATTTCATTAATTTCTTCACCTCAGTCAGGATATGTTAGTGTAAGTTGCTTAACCAAGCATCAGAGGAGCCATTGCCGTTAACCTTTAGTCCTTCACTGTGTAACCAGGACCAGTTAAGAAGTAAATTAGCGTAGCATCCCTTTAAAAAAAAATTACTTTAGATAAGCAGTGGACATAATTTTTTCCTGTTTTTAATTTAATAGCAGGTTTATGGTTTTATGCAAAACCATTCACATTACAGCTGACCCTCTGGGAACTGGGTTTTTTCGTCTGTGTAATTTGGTGTCTTTAATAATCTGCTGTCTGTTAAATCCAGCACAGGCTTGATTAATGAATTGTGATGAACCAATGCATTAATTTACAGGTTTGGTCTAATACCCTAAAAGGCTACATCAGTGCTTCTAGTTATTAATGTTAATAAACTTGAGAGAAAAAGCAATATGAGGAGGGGTAAGGGAAGGTAGTATGTGGCAAGTTTTGTCATTATTCAAGCATTTATGTCTGCAGCTACTTTTCTTACCAGAGAACTGCAAAAGCCCTTGACAACAGACAACATCACATGGAGAACAGCTTAGTAGGGTTTGAAAATACCGTAGAATTTCTGAAGCTGTCTGTGTTCCATAGTAATTTTTTTTTTCCTGAGAGTCCATATTCAACACAGGTTTTCCTGCTGTTTTTCTAAATACTCTGTAATAGTTTTGAGCCTCTTTTCTGTTAAATCTATGGCTGAAACACAATCTTGAATATGAATTTCTCTGAAAAGTCACTCCAGAACCCTGGAAGGTGATCAGTAGATGTGCATGAGAATGGTGGGTATTTGACATTGACAAAATTGGCTATGATGAGCAACCCATTTCTAAGATGATATTGAAGCTTTTAAGATGGCCTTTTTGAAAACTCTAAATAAATCTACAAGCGAAATTGCAAAATTTTATTCTATTTCATTTTTAAAAAATCCTTTATGTGTCTATTGCATGTAATGATTCCAAAGAGTAGAGTGTATTCTGTTCAGTCTCAAAAGAGCTGGTACACTGAGGAAAGGGAATAGTAATTGATTTATTTATTTTTTATTGAGAAAGTAGGGTTTGGGAATGGGATAGTAATATGGTGTGAAGATTTTAGGGTGGTGTAAAAAAAGTATGAAATTTTGTCTTTGATGCTGGGCCTTTAGATCTTGAAACCATCTTAAAACAGCATAGAGGTTCAAAGAAAGAGCTGTGTGTCCTCTCCTTGGATATTAGCTCACAGTACTGGAGCTCAGACTTCTTCAAATTACAATTCCAGCCTTGCTTTGTTCTGATAAATATAATCTAAGAATTATTATTTTAGACATTGATGTATCCATCTTTCTGTCTATTAAAATATAGCATGACGTTTAAAGCCCATTTTAGAAATCATGCCTCAGGCATTGACTTTCTAGTGGGGCACAGGAATTTTCACTTGTCCTTGAGATAAATGACACTGGTATAGAATTGGCATCTCTTAAGTCTTGCTTCAGCATCCATGGCACCAAAGTATTGCTGGAAACATTGGAATGAGACAGAGAAATAACACTATGTAGGCTGAACAAAATAAATTCCCCCTGTTTCTGTTGCTTCTTTCACTTCCTAACTGGTAGGGAGAGAATAATTTCTGCTACATCTTGGCTATTTTAATAGGATTCAGAAGGCATGATCACATTAGATACTGTACCTGAGGCAATCTGTGTTTAGACTGGTGATAATTACATGCAAAAGTCATTCAACAATGAGGCAATTAATGCTGATGAACTTTAATAAAGTCAGCTGTCAGCAATAGATATTGCTGGCAAGTTTCCTAATCCTATATTTATAATACTTTGAAATTCCCTTCTGTTCTATTCTATAATACATTTCTGTTTAATGTGTTAAAAAAATCCCACCAGAAAATATTGCCAGCAACATATTTATATATGGCACAAATATGAACAAAGAGGTCAGAAGTCGCCCTGCTTACCAGATTTACTGCAGTGATTGGTATTTACCAAAGAAGATGATAGACAGAACAAGGCAAATCCTCTAACTCTCTCAGCAGAGGAAAGGGAAAACATTAGATAAGGAACACAGGGCTTACATTTCGCCTCATTGTTGATTAACAAGCACTAAATTATGCTTAATGTCAGATGTAGGCAGGTCATTGTAATGTGTCAGTGTAAATTAGAAGATCAAGGCAGTTAGTGTCTGGGATTTGCAAAATTCTGGAATCTTTGTCTTTTGCTGCAGAGACATACTTTGGTGAATTTCTTAGTTATCCTAATCGGTTATATGATCAGATGAATTTTGTCATTGGAAAATTCCATTATAAAACCATTATTCTTTGGAACAGAAAGCAGAAAGTGACTCCCAAGCTTTTTTGCCTTTCCAGCACAGGCAACTATGAAATTGCAAGGAGTGGCTGATGGATGAACGAAGTGTCCTCCTCATTAAACTTTATTGAACATTACAAAGGCAAAGCAGACCTGTGTACCTTTTCCTGGGGATCAGTTTCTTTGATGGGCTACACTTCAGGAACCACTGCTCTGACATGAGGAGGATGGAAAACGTGGAAAAACCTGCTACAGGGTACAGATGAGACTGCTAAGACAAGAGTATGAAGCCTTCTGTGAAATGATATAAAAAGTCTAAGTATGGGAGTAGTTTTAAAATGGCAGGAATATAATTTGTCTCTTTCCTAATCCAGTAGAATTCATATAAATCATGTGCATTATAGAGCTGGTATGCGTTAGGTTTAGGGCATGAGCTTGCTCCGGGTGTCCTGGAAGAGCTGTTCTAACAAGAGCACTGCAGACTGTCAGTTTGGGGAAGAACAGTTTTTGTCAGCAGCTTTCTCCCCCTTTTTTAGGAATGCAGTGGGAAACAGCAGTGAGGTGTTCTTCTTCCTTGTATGTTTTCTTATTAATATAAAGGCATTATCTCTAAGGCCAGAGATGGCCAGAGGGAATATCCCTGTAGGTGTATGTGTTCTCCTCCTTCTCCCCATTGGCTGTGGTGAGAGCCCTTGCCTGGATGCACTGGTGGTCTAAGCCAATGTGACTCTTCTCACACTCTTCCTTTATCTGCCTGGTCCAAAAGCAGCATTGGCAGTCCCACAGGGCAGCAAGCAGCTGTTAAATACAGGTTCAATAGCTGGAACTACATAGTGTTTTCTATTTTAGCTGTTGTACTATGTTAATCAGTAAAAGCCATACGCAGCTGAGGAAAATCTGTTTATGGTAGTTGAAAGTGTGTTGTGGTGAGTTTTAAGGTTACAGATGATGGCTCATGTGTATAAGCCTTTGGTTTCAGTTAGAAAAACTCTGGTATTTGGAATAAGGTGAAGTTTCAAGGGTGAGGTTGGAGATGAATCACAGCTGGATTTTGTCTTTTGGCTTTAACATCTACAATCTTTTTTCAGCAGCTGACAGAAAGATCATATTCTACTAGATAAGCTGTACAAAATTCCTGCTGTTTTAACCTGAAATCGTATGATAGAAAGGTTGAGAGTTGGAAATGGAAAATGTTTGTCATTAAATGTTGAGGCAACTTGCAGCAAAGCCCCAGCAGGAGACAGGTGAGAGTCAGGAGAGGCTCACCTGGGTCTCTCTTACCATAGAAAATGTCTGTTATGGCCTGACTAGCTTTGGCTGCTTGTGTCCTTCAGGAGTGAAAGTAGAGGGGAGAGAGGGAACTGAGATCGGGACTCTAGGGACAGTGGGGAGATGGGGACCCTTAGCACAGGGAGACAGAAAGGCACAGGCAGTGGGACCTCAGAGGAGAGGCAGAAGTGAAGAAAGAAGTTAATGATGTGAAAAAAAATGGGTTTGGGGGTTCACATCTTTCCCTGCTTGCACTGAAGCAGGTGATAGCAGCATGGAGTGGCTTTTACTTGCTAGTTAGATCTGTAAAGTATTGAAACATCTGTTAGGCTCTGTAATGACTCCTTGAATTGCTCAGGCACTTACGGCATAAGGCAATGCTGCATAAACAAGCTTGTCTCTAAAGTCAAGTGTAGGACATTCTTGTGGTGTTCTCACTTTTCCAATCTTTGTTGGGAGTAATGGTCTTTTCCAGTGATTGAGTTGCTTATTCTGCCTATGGAGGAGGTTTGTAAAGCAACATTTCTTTTTTCTGTTACATCACTACAAGAAAAAACACTTTTAAATAGGAGGAGGCTGGCAAGCATCCAGATTAGGATTCTAAGACCTATGGATGGGTGGACAGCTATAAGGATATAAACCCAGGGTGGGTCTCAGAGGGTTGTCGGTGATGGGTCTTGCTCTGCATGTCACAAGTGTGGTACCAGGGGTCTATCCTGGGACCTGTCCTGTTTGACATCCCTGTCAGTGACCTGGGGAGGTGGTGGAGTGCACTCTTGTCAAGTGTCCAGATGTCCCCAGCTGCAGCTGGGGGAGGGATACCACTCAACATACTTGAGGGCTGGACTGCTCTTTAGGGAGAATTAGCCAGGCTGGAGAAGGGAGCTGCCAGGGGCTCATTGAAATTCAATAGCAACAAATGCAAAGTTGTACCCTGGACAAGGCGAAACCCCCAGCGTTCCCCTGGGATGGGCTGTCTGAGGACAAGTCTGTGGAAAAGTGCAGCAGAAATGAAGGCTAATAGCATCCTGGGCTTTCTTAGCAGGAGCAAAGCCAGGAAGTTGAGGAAAGTGATCATCTCATTCTCAGGACTTCCTACATCTTGTCTAGATATCCATCAAGTCTGTAGCTCCTGACATCCTTAAAGTGGATTTCAGTGAAGGGCCACCAGCTTGGTGAGGGGCTGGAGCCCTGTGAGGAGAAGCTGAGGGAATGGGACTTGCTCATCCATGGATGGATGGATTGGGTCACCTACCAGTAGCCTGCTGGAGACACTTTCCCCATTGGAGGGGGTCTTTCCCCATCATGGGTGGGAGGTCTAGCAGAGCAGCAAGGGCCCAGGGAGGCTATGCCTCCATCCTTGGAGGTTTCCAAGAACCTGACAAAACCCAGAGTCACCTGGTCGGGTCTCCTACCTGACCCTGTCCTGAGCACAGGCTGGATAGGATGGACTCCTGTGCTCCCTTCCAATCTGAATTGTCTGACAATTCAGACAACTGAATATGAAAAAGGGGGAGGAAGTGGTGGGAGGGGAAGTAGGAGTAAAGAAGAGTTGATCAAAATATATTGCTCAAAAATTCAGTGGTAGACACCCTAATGTTGTGGCCTTAAGCACTAAGTTTTCTGTGGGCTCCCTAGTCCAGAATCTGTTTGCCCCGTGCAATCTCTTTAGATTAAATTTAACCATTTGCATTTGATCTGGTTGGATAATTACTTGAGAATAACGCTGTGGGCTAATTTATCTGCTTTTATTCAGGTGAGCCTGGTTGCACTTACTTGTCCTAGTGCTTGAATGATCCTGTAACTTCAGGATATAACTGATATAGAATAACTGATTAGGATATAACTGATATATCCTGATATAGGATATAACTGATTCAGGATAACTTCAGATATTTGTAACTTCAGATGGGGCTCTTAAAGGTAGGTCTTTTTTTTCTCCCCCCCCCCCTTTTTTTTTTTCTTTTTGGGATTTTTTTTTTTTTTTTTTTTAGAGATTGATTTTGCCCACATACTTTTAAAAAATTTGTAGTCTAGGATGGGGTGTGTTTTACATACTATGCAGGCACAGTGAAATAAACAACTTCCAGTAATAGTCTGAAAAATGCAGGACCCCACTTTTTATATGGGAGGAAGAAAACAAAACTGGAAAACTGGTTTTAAAATTCAGCTGCTGGTGCCACCTGAGCAAAAGCAATTCCTTTTCTAGGTGCAAGAATGAGTCATGCATTGTGCTAGAGTTTGTGATTTAGGCAGATGTGCTTCATCTCACGCTTCCAGCCGGTACGACAGTTCCTGCAGTCAGTTCCCACAGCTCAGTGGCAGCACACGAGCTGCTGGTGCTGTCCTAACCCATGGATGGGTTTGTGCTTGCACAGCTCTGCCTGTAAAAAGAAAGCAGGGCTAGGAGAGGAAATGGTTCTGATTTGGTTTGTCCTCATGAAGAGGTCATTGCGAGATGTGTTGGTCCAAGGTGTCATGGTGAAGTGGCCTGAGCTCCTGAGCAGGCACCCAGCACTGAGTGGGGCTCCTGTACTTCATGCTCAGTGTGTCCAGACAGCTGTGTTTAGTGGATTACAAGGATGTAGAAGAGATTGTGTAGAGACCCCACGTGCAGGAGCCTGATGCCCCCATGCTTGGGGTTTAACATGATCCCCTCGAGTCACTGCACAGCATCCCCATCAGTGCCTGCAGAGCTCTGTCCCCAGGGCTCTTGAGAGGCCTTCGGATGTCAGGTAAGTAGCAATTATTAATCATTAGGGCTGAGATTATTCACACTGTTTGCTTTCCTCATATCCATTCCTCCCTTTCTTGTTCAAATAAAGTGACATTTAGTAGAAACTTACAGTGGAGCTTTTTATCCCCCCTTCAGTGGTTTATTTGATTTCATTGATCTTTTAAACTCATAATCAAACTGATTTTTGTAACCAGAAACTGTCTGATCTTACCCCTTTCATTTTCCTGTGTACTGAAGGAACAGTTCAGCCTTGCAGAGCTCAACAGTCTTTGTTAGAACCAAGTTTGGGCCGGGGCTGTGGAGCAGTCTGAGCTTTCCCCATGTCCTGGTGCGGGACAGGAGTGGGGAGCCGGGGGCAGCTGCGCCTCCCCTGGGAGCCGGGATGGAGATGTTCGCTGGCGGGGGTGACCCTTGGCTCTCCGGGGCTCTTCCCGGGGTCTTCGTTAAACGAGGCTTCGTTGCCTAAAATTGGGGTCCATATGCGACGCCAAATATCATAGATGCCCTTTTAAACTCAGCAAGGGCCGCGATCGGAGGAAGTTTTTGAGAGGAAATTTTTGTAGAATTGCCAGCTTGTCTGGTAGATCACCTGTCTGAAGATAACGGCATTT
This sequence comes from Erpornis zantholeuca, assembly GCA_013400515.1. Lineage (NCBI taxonomy): Eukaryota > Metazoa > Chordata > Aves > Passeriformes > Timaliidae > Erpornis > Erpornis zantholeuca. The sequence continues at coordinate 231,061 of VZTN01011825.1, forward strand.
TAACGAGGCGAATCGACATTTTTGAACATTCCCCACTGGTTTTTCCCCTCTCTGAGAGCCTGAAGGAGACAGACGGTGTGGAAGCCCACGGCGAAGGCAGCGGTACGTGTCTGGGGAGCAGGACCCGCGGGCCGGCGCGGGCGGTGTCGCGGCCGGGGCTGTCCCTTCGCCGNCCGAGCCCCGCTCCCCGCGGCCTGGGGGGCGCTCCCCTGCCGCCCCCCCGCCAGCCCTTCCATGCGGGCTGTAATTTAATAATTCCCCGCACGGGATTTTTTTTTTTTTTTTTTTTT
>VZTN01011825.1:231379-276531 GCA_013400515.1 Erpornis zantholeuca
TTTTTTTTAATTTTTTCCCCCCGAGGCATGAGCGCAGTGATTTAAACTCTAAGTCCCGGCCCGCCGGTGCGCTGTGAAGGGTCGACTGTCGCTCAGCCCCAGCGACAATCAGAGAGGAACGTGTTCGCAGGGGATAACTCACGCGTCTCCCTTCGTGAGGCGGTATCCGCGCGATTTTTATCTTGGCCAAATGCCAAAGACGGTGTCGTGGTGCCTGCTTATTCGTCTTCCTATGCTCTGGAGTTGTTGGCTTCTTTCTGCTCGTTTTCTGTAAAATAATTATTTGAAAATGTATTGTTTTAACAATGGAATTAATCTAAAATGCTCTAAAAATATCTTTAGCAATACTACCGTTCAAAGGGTTGATCTGTGATGGAGACCAACACCACAGTAGGCTTTCCTTCAACGCAGAAATGTATAAGGTAATATGGCAGTGAGTAATCCAATTTTTGTTTTCCCAAGGCTAATATCTCACTCGTAATAGTTAATGAGTTAACACCAGAGATACAATAGATTGAAATAAGCAAAGGCAAGGCTTTGCAGATTTCATTGGAATTTATGGAGAAAATCTGGAGTCAAGCAAAAACTCCATTTTGTGTTCTCTAAAAGTGAAGTCACGGTAATTAAAATGCTTTGATAAAATGTTTCACCTACATAATTGGTGTCCTTGGTCTGTTGCTCCTCAATTTTTTTTTTTTTTAAATGTTGTTTTGTTTTAATCTCCCAAACTTTTACAGCAACTGCAGTAGAAGGACCACAGTCACCGAGCTTTTGGGGAAAAGGAGTTTGTTTGTCCTGGTTTTGTTTTTCTTTTGAGTAGGTTTCAGGAGGTTTGTCAGTAACCATTCTGAAAACCTGTTTGTAACTGTAATAGTTGTGTGTTTTGTTGTCAAAAACCTTGACAAACCTTTAAGTGAGTCTAATTAAAGCAGCCTTTGATAATGGCAATAATAAAAGATTGCTTTAATTTACACTGTAATGAAAGGATTATGCCATTAAATGTTACAGGAAATAGTGGAACTGCTTTTCCAAGCTAGGTAGAAATTGCATGCTGTGCTTTTATGATCTCAATGAAGTCCCAGTGATTGTCTTTCCGGCCATCAGCCAGAACTTCAGAAATGAGGTAGTTCCTCCCTCTTCTGAGAGAGAGATATGTGTAGTCCAGTTACCCTTTTTGGTGCTTCTAGTGTCTCTTTCCTAAACCTTGCACATCTGCCCCCAAAGCCTGTCATTTTAATGGAGACCAAGCCTGGCAGGTTTTGTGGTGCCTGAACACCAAGCTTTGGACTGGAAACGTTATAAGTTTTTTTGGTTCATTTTGATTGTTGTTTTTGTTTTGTTGATTTTTTTTTTTCTCCTTGGAGTTTCTTTTGCATTATATTGTTTCTTGGTGTCTTGTCCTTTAAGCCAGGATAGTTCCAGAGACATGAAATGACAACTTCTTTTTTGGACCATGATTCTAGATACCAATTGGATTGCCCTTCTCAAGTAAACAAGTTGCCAGCCTGTAAAGAATGGTATGGTGCTGCAGACATGTCAGCAGGACATATGGCTTTACACTGCAGGTTAATCACCAGAGAGCCTCAAGTCACTTCAACACTTTTCTGCTGCAGATTCTGGTTTCATTTTTATTGTGTTCTGAATTTTGTATTTATCTTTGTGGGACCCTGGATGAAGCCCGAACTTTATGTTTTTGAGAGGGGAATCCAAAAAAAAAAATAAGCAACTTATCCCAGGTTATTTCTTAAGGTGAATTAGAACACTGAAGTCAAGCTCTATTTCATTTTCTGAACTTTCACTGTTGCAGTGAATGAGCAAATGAGGTTGTCGCAATATGACTAATTCACACATTGTAACAGTCTTTACATGATAAGGTGTTGGAAGGACTAAAACCATATACCTTTAAATACTGAGAAACAAGAATAAGATGAGACTCAGGAATCTTAGAGCAGAATATAAAATGATGCTGCTGCAGATGGAGCTCATGCTGATTCTGTGTATTGTACAGAAAACACCATCATAACAATAACAAAAAGGAGATAAGCACTGAACTGTGAATTCCGGGTTCATTTTTCAGTTGTACCTAACTCTTCGTAACTTTACAATGAAAGATTCAGAAATTGGAGCCAATTACCATAATATGTGGTGGTTTGGTGGGAGCATGTTCTACATCAGACAGTTAAAAGGTTTTATTGCTATTAGGAGCTTGTTAATGCCCTTGATAATGTCTCTAGTTGCTTTGTAATGTCTCTTGTTGAAGTATAGAATTCTTTTATCTTCTTATTACATTATGCAGAAACTTGAATTGAAACGATATTTGCAGGAACATTTAAAGTAGTGCATCAATCAGTTTCAAAGAAGAGAAAATGTTCTCAGAATAGGTTATAAAAGCATAACTGTCAGTTTTATTTTGGATGAACAAAGAAACCAACGTAAAAAGCACTTTATTGTAAAAGCACACTGTGCAATTCAATAAATATTCCATATAAATATAAAGGAAAAGAAAGTTAATGAGTATCTGATGACTTGAATATAATTTAAGTAATACTTCCAGAATTCTGCAAGGAGTGAAGCACCTTCTTCTTTCTTGTGTATTCCTACCCCCAGATCAAGTCCTCAGTAGGAGATAGTTTAAATTGACTTGTTAATGATTTGAATGGATAAAATATGGTTATAATTTAATATTATCTTCCAGGGATGTAAACCTCCTCACAAACTACCTCGCTGCATGAGAAAAATAGCAGTAGCACCTTCCCTCACTCCCCTTGTTTTTTGTTTGGTTGGTTTTCTTCCTCAAACATGGATTCTTGTTATTTGCTTTCCCTCTGGCATTTTTTACCTGCTTTAACATGAGGTTATTTGAGTATTTATATATTTGGATTACAAACCTTCTATATGATTTGGTTATAAAACACTCGCACGTGGTGTTATTATCCAGGAAAACAGTTGCAAATACTATGCTCCCTGAACCAATAGTAGCTTGCTAGACCACACAAAATATGGCATGTTGCAAATCTCATCTTGTAGCCTGTAAACCAGAAGCAGCTCTCTCCCCTTCCCCCCTTCTTTATCTTCTAAAAAAAGAAAAAAAAAAAAAAGAAAATACCAAAGACTGCACATAGAGAGTTGTAAATGCTCTGCTCACACAGCAAATGTTTCCCAAAGAAGTTTGAGTGTCTTGCCCTTTGGATCCATTGTCTTTTTAGAATCCAGTGTTCACCCCTTGACTTCAACAGAACAGAGTATTTCTAGTTTAATAAATGTATGTTTATTTCTGAAGTGTTTATTAAGGCAGAGAAGTAATTGACTGTGAATGCACCGATTTTGGTTTTTTTATTTATTTTAGTCTATTTTGGTAATTAAATTCTGTGCACAAGGGATTTCTGACCTTTTCTGTTGGTCATTCTGAAAGGGTATATGCAGCATGTACCTGCATTATTAAACTATTTATTTTTCTGTTCTAAAACTTTGAAAAGATAATTTATTTTTATTTAATAACCATATCAGAATAAACTCCCCTTGTTCATGCCCTGTTCTCAATTCTAAGCTTCAGCCTAGGTATGTTTTCAAACTTGCAGGTGGTTGTTAAAATTTAACTGTTAAATACACTCCTGTGGGCTTTAGGGACTGACAGTAGTGATTTCATTGAAGTCTGCTATAATTGATCAATCAATTCACAATATTCACATGTATTTAAGATGAGATTTTATTTCCATTAACACATTTTTCTACACAGGACTTCCCTCCTTTAACTGTGTCCCTGTGTTTCCAGGGCTGTGCAGCAGCTCTGAAGGCAGGGATGCCAGGTGGCCTTTCCCCTCCAGCACCTCCATCCCCCTTCCCTTCTCTCTCTGGCCAACACCTGCTTTTTGTGGCACAGGTGTCATTACAGTGCCCCAAAAAGAGTTTATTTAATAACACTGCAACTTCTGAAGAAGCACCTGCCTAAGTTACTGAACCCTTGAGAAAACAGTAATTTACTGTGAGCAAGCTGGTGGGTTGCATGCATCTGTGTGCTGTGTCTGGGAAAATAAGGTGGTTCCCATGGCAACTCCCCCACGCTGTGGATGTGACATCCTCTATGGGTGAGGCCTGGTGCGAGGCGAGCCCTCCTTGGCCCTGCACCGTGGGGTCTGTGCCTGCTGTGTGGGCATCCTGGTGTGCAGCTCCATTCCTGCCTCATTGCCACACTGCTCCTCCCAATGGGCAGGCTCCTTCCCTTAAAACATGAGAGCATCAGCCCTGGGTTAGAGACCCCAAACACCCAAGGTAAACAAACATCACACTTTAAAAAAATTACTGCACAAAAATCACAGCCGAGCCCATGATAATCTTGGGATCTTACCAGAAGCCACTGACAAGATATCATGTAATCAGCTCGCTCTTTGTTTGGGAAGGAGCATTTACTTGCCTTAAATTTATTTGACTTTTAAATTCAGTTATTAATAAAGCAGCCTTTGCTGACCTGAGGTGAGAGCAGGGGAACAGCAGTGCTTGCTCCAGGAAGGCACATCAGAAGCCTGACTTGAGTAAGACTGAAACTAGGCAGTAAAAGCAGTTTGCACTTTATCTAGCATCGGTTCCAAAATGTAGGTTACTGTGCCAAGTGTGATGACGATGGCTCTCATTTTGCAGGAGTTCCTAGTAACTAGACCCAATGCCATTTCAGAGCAGGACTTTGATTTGGGGAATGGCCAAGCCCTGCTTTCACCTAAAGGTGCAAAAGAGGTAAAACACAGAGCATCCTTGGGAAGATGGGGGTCAGGGCTTTCTAATCCAGTATGAGTTAAACATAAGAGACCTGTGGCATATAAGGAATTACACAAACATGTAAAATTGTTGCTAGTTGAGCTGGAAAGCCTCTTGTAACATGTAATACTTTAAATAACTCTGAAGATAGGAGGAGGAATCTGGCTTTCCTAGATAGAAGCATTTTTGGAGGAGGAGTAGAAGATGTTATGAATAGATGTGACAAAGGCAACGACAAGACAGACTTTTGCATGAAGCACAAAAGTTGATCTATAGGAGGAAATGTAGTGGCTTGGGTGACAATAGTGTGAACCATAAAGAACCTTAAAACAGATGAGTGTTCCTTGTTTGACTATGATATCACAAAAAACCAAAAAGAAGGGACTAGCAGTGGCATCCACAACATCCAGTCAAGAACAAGAGACATGAGAGACTCTTCCTTAATTTACCAATTTCTAAATCAAAATGGAGAGGAGGCTTTAGAAGGGAAAAACCCACAGACTGAGTAGTGGTGTTTTTTTCTGGGTGCTAACAATGCTCCTACAGGTGTGACCCGACTTACAGAATGAAACCTCTGGCCTGGGTAGTGAGCATCCCATCACTGTGACAGAACAGGGCTCAGTTCAGATTGCAGCAGAGGAGAAGTGATATCTTGGCAGAAGAATTGAGTGGGAAGTGACAGCTCTTGCTGTAAAAAAAGCAGAGAGTGTCTAAGAGTTAAAATAGATTCTTCTCTGAAATGCCCATGTAGCTTCAATAGCTCCGCAGGAGTTTTAGGATTACAAATGACAGCAAAATTTGTGCCATTCTGCATAATTGTATTCTCTACAAAGAAAGTTTCCTACATCTCCTAGCAAAGACGGTACTTTCATTAGAAGGAAAATAATTTCAAAATGACATCTCTTTGTGCCAAGGATTAAAAAGATCTAACAAGGAGTTCTAAAAAAATAATGAAGCATTTACATTGAATCCTTTGGTTTTACAGGTAGAATAATGACATGAAAATAAAAGAAAATTTTAATTGGTGAAGGGACAGGGAAACATCTTAGTTCCTGACTCGTCACTATGTTCATCCTCTCTTGTAGCTCCCACCATTTTCACTGACAATATACAGAACTATATTTGTCTTTGCTGAGGTTCAGCTCTGTTAAAAACAACCCAGTTCTATCTCTCTGCTAATGTAAGATTTCAGCCTTCCTTAACATGAGTCCCTGACAGAAAAGGATGAACCCAGAATGTCTTGGTTTGGCAATGGTTCAATCCCCCGTAATTTTGTCAATTTAAATTTAGTCACAGGCTGCACACTCAGGAAATGCCATTTCTTTTTGCCCCACCGCAGCCTAGAAACTCTCCATGATCGCTCTGTTGTCATAGCTGGAGAGCACGAACCCTCTGTGCTCAGCTTGCAGTTCCGACTGCCATGTATGGACATTTCTAATTACTTTGGAGGCGCTCCATTTTGTACTGCATGCATAATTAGTTAGTTATTTACATTTTATTTCAGCATTTTTTCTAGCCGGTACACTAATGAAATACCGGCGTGACATCAGAACCTTCCTGTTGAAGTGGGTCTTCCCTTCAGGGATCAGCCACCCTTTTAAATTAACGAGCTGCTTACAGAAACAGCTTCATGATTTTATGTGCAGTGTTTGCAAGGAAATTTATAAATCGTCTGACTCCTTTCAGATTCAGAATACGTTGAAATTAAAAGAAAATCTCCCACTAGTATTGTGTGCTTTGGGTCATCTCTTATGTGGATTTTTTATTTCATGTTTACTGTAACTCAGTTAGGGAAAAGGGTCCTCTGTCTTTCACACAGAGGAGTAGGTGTATGGGTGGGAAGGAAAGAATGGATGTAAGGAAGCAGATTAGCAGTGGAGTCCCCAAAAGTATAAAGTGGGGTGTGGTAATGTAGTAATGTCATGTTATTAACAAACTTGTTTTTCATTTGAAGACTTCATTTAAAGAATATAGGAAATACAATTAGTCTCCACAAAAGCAAACTTCTTTTTAAGGCAGTATTTTCGTTAAAAAAATTGAAGATTTTAAATCTTAGGTTGTTTTTCTTTTAAGCTCAATTGAACAAAAAAACCCCAAACTAAAACAAAAAATCTCCCAAACAAACCAAACCAAACCCAAAAAAACAAACCAAAAGAGAAAGGAAAATGGTGTTGCTTAGCAACAGCCTTATTCAAATGGTCAGAAATTGGTGTATTTGCTGGAATTTGGGAGATATCTCAGGGAGCTTGCCAGGTGCATGGGATAAAGAAAGAAAAGAGCTAATGTCCAAAATGGAGAAGGGAACCACTACTGCCATCAGATTAAGCATGTGCACTTGGCTTAATGTGGTTTGCAACACAGTTCTGGTTGCCTGGGTTCAGCACATGTGGACTTCTTGTGCCCTTGTTGTTTCAGTGGTGCAGGACTGTTCCTGTAGCAGGTATATGTGGACAGTTTCTTTGTGATGTTTGTGTGTTTACTTTCCTTCATTTTTAGGTATGCTCATCTTCTCCTCCTCAGCCTGGTTTACTCAATAAGCAAGCTTGTCTTGAAGGCAGCACTTCCCTTGGGTAGAGCGGGAGGACACGCCAGCTGATGTGTTTGCAGCAGCCACCTCTGCCTCACCTTTTCTTGCTTGTTCCAGAGTCCAACCCAGTGTGGAAAAAGAGAAAAATGGCTCTGTCTGGGTGGAGGGGAGTGTCTGGAGAGGAGTGGGGGAAAGGAGGGCTTAAGACTTTATTCCTAAGTGAAGTCCTGCACATGCCATTTTCTCTTTCTCCTAGGAGAGGCAACCCTTATGCTGGAGGCTGAGGAGAGCAACATCATTGCTGAGTAGGAAGCCCACGAGGCACAGTGGAGGCTGTATCATAGTGTTTTGGCTGTGAGCTGCGGCCTTAGGTGTTTTTTTTTTTGTCTCTAGTAATGCTGTCTCTGCTTTGTGCGCTGCTGGGTGACCACACTGCTTTTGGGCTGTCATGTGATCATTGTTTTGTGACTTGGATGGGGTTTTTTTAACCTTTTGTGTTCCTTCCCTTTCCTTCTATGGTATATGAAGAAGGAAAGAGAAGCGACTCAGTAATTCTATGTACTCTTGATTTGCCATTCATCAGCCTGGAGAGGGATCTCCAGCCTCCACATATCCTTAGGTCAGGCAGGATGAAGAGAATGTGGCACTGGCACTATAGATACCTGGACTTTGGGAAAAGCACCCTTGAGGGTGTGCATTATCTTGCATCCCTGTTGAGAGCTAATTAGCCTTTTGCTTTCCCCAGTATTGCTAGGCTTTTCTTTAATATCACTGTAAAAATTATTTGTAAGTCTGGTTGTGCTCTTTAGACCCCATGGCTGGAGTGTGTTGACTTTGTGGCAGCCAAGTATTTACACTCTTTGTACAACAGAGGGAAGGAACTGCAGGAAGGTGACTAAATCATCAGCTCCGTTTTGAAATGGACCATTGCTTTATTCCTGCCACTTGTGTGGCCTTTAGGGAATGGCTGCCTTTCCCACACAGCTCCAAGTAAGAAGATTAGTATCTTTTGCCTTGCACAAAATGAGGGGAGAGCTCTGAGAGGGAGAAAGTGACCAGCCTCACAGGCAGTTAAAATTCTGTGGCTCATTCCCTTTGTAGGGGAAAAATCTCATTCCTATGTGGATTGACTTACAGACTCATTTGCAGGAGGAATTATAAAATGCAAATGTTTATGAATCACTGTATATGTATATGTTGTAATCTTATTCTAAAACAAACACTGCTTTCTACTGTGGCTCCTATGTGCTGTGAGTTGAAAGATTTTTCCAGCATTTATCCCATTTTGAGCAATAAGCTGCAGGGAATAAATGCTGCTAGTCAGACTGGGATGTGCCTCCTGGAGCATTTGTGCTCCTGGCAAGTTGTCATCTCCCTTCAACAAGTGTTTGTAAAAATATTCAAATTAGCATTAAAGCTGGGGTATTTTTTTATATTTAACTTTTATTTAGGCAGATGTCGTAGCCAAACAGGTGGTAGCATTCTTGTTAAATATGGCTTGTAAGGTCTGGCTGGGGTTTCTGTTTTGCAGGTAGGAGCTTCCCTCTGTGTGGCTGCTGGGGTGGTTTTTCACCTGTGCCTGTGTGTGGAGGGCAGGCTGTGGAGACGCAAGCCATGTCTGCTGTGTGCTGAGAGGGCTGTAGGTAGAGACAGCTGAGAGGGGAAGGGAGAATGGGCAAAAGACTGAGGGGACCACGGAGGTGTAGGATTTTGTTTCCTGTGCAGTGAGCCTCCAAGACAGGGAAGGGAGTGCTTTGTGTTTTTAGGAAGGCATGGTCTTGTAGTCAGGATGGACGGGATCCTTGCTGGGTGGGTGCTTGTGCCTGAGTGAGGTGGTACCTGGCTGTGTGGTGACAGTGGCAGGGCAAGCTCCATGCCTCCACTGTTGTCCCTTGCAGTCCTCCCTGGCAAACCATCCTGCTGTGCAGCACTGGGCAGGGCACTCTCCTCTTTGTGGGTGTGTTGGAAAACCTTCTGAGAAAAAAATCAGTTGTACTGATTTTGAGAGAAAGAGACTTGTGATCCAATATATTGGCAACTGGTAGGAAATAAGGCTGTTGCCATAAAATTATGCAATGAATATCACTTTTCAGGATGAATTCTGGTGTCTTGTCTTGATCATATTTCTCCTTATAAGAGGAAATATTGAGGCTGTATAAAAGGGTAGCCTGGCTGCAAGGAGCTTTGTGTCTGCAGCAATTGGTAATATGGTTGTATACAAGTACTAATGGTCTGCATGAAGCCTGAGGACTTCATGGGTTACATGAACTGGGTTAGTTATGAAGATTAAGGCCAGGCCTGATGGATGGGTACGTCCTGTATCAAAATACAACACAAAAATAAGAGAGAGTAAATCAAAAGGTATGGAGGAAGCAGATTCTTTCATTGTGCAGAATATCTTCAGCATTAATCACCTCCTTTTGCTAGGTAGATGCAAACATGGGAAAGGAGGTTATTTCCTTCCAAATTACAGTGCACAGTTGTTTTTAAGTAAGATATTAATCCCTGTGCAGAACAGTAGGTGCTGGCCTCTGAGCTGAAAATTATTATGCACTTCTTAATTTGTTTCTATTTATGATTAAGCTCATATAACTCAGGGTATAAATGCATTATTAGAATGAAGTTATATAATATGCATATGCCTCTAATCTTAATATATGTCTGCTATATATAGCTGCATGACACAGTGTATTTATTAAAAATCTAGCACTTGTACATTCCTGTAATTGCAGATTTTTACTCAACTGCTTGTGAGCCTGGGGGTATGCAACAGCTGTTTATCATTGTACTCTGATGAAACCCTGATAAAAATGAAAATGCTGCAAAGAAATGTGGACTTATGGTGGGAAAGTAAAATTTCAGGTGCTAATACATTTCTGCATCTCAAAAATTGACTTATGCCTTTGCTTATTTTCAAAGAGCTCCTTTATAAAATAGCAAAGAATGTGCAGTCTCTGTATGCTCAGTAAGGCAGAGAGAGTAGAAATAGAAAATTTGTAAAAAGTGAAATTGAATATCATGTTATGTATTTAGGATGCTTCTCAGCCTCGTTTTGATTGCTCTCGTATGTTTTCCCAAGAAGTCAGATGGCTTAAAGAATAAATAAAATAAAAGTTTAAATTACCAGATCTAGCCATAGTCAGAGATGATGATGAGGAGCAATACATTGGTGAAAGCCAGAGCTATTCAACTCTTTTTTTTTTTTTTTTTTCTGTGATAGGTGATAAATACTTCTTGTTTTTGGAAAAAAAAAGGCAAAAGTCTACTAAAAAGTTAAATCTTTGCTGAAAGATTATGAAATGGACACCAAAGACATTTTATTTGATTACATTTTTAACCATTTAGCTTTTAGGGGAAAAGACTAAACACAATAAAATTGTCACTCTTTTGAGCAGTCTTACAGGTAATAAGTAAACAGAAAAGGCAACTGTCTTCCCACATTACAATCATCAGGGTTTTTCTTGGAATATAGACAATGCAATGAGGAGTTTCATTGTGAGTTATTGGAGGGGATAATCCACAGGCAAAACAACATACACGTGCTTTCTGGAACAGCATGGCTGTTACTGCTTGCTGAGAGTGTGGTTTATTGTTAAAAACTGTAGTACCCCTTCCTTTTTATCAGGCCTGACAACTTCCCAGGTATGGGTATGAAGAAGGACCTAAAACTGGTCAGTTATGGAATACAGAAAATTAAGCAATTTCTGTGGCACAATCCAAAATCTTTTTATTCAGCCATCATGTGGTGCCTCTTTTTTTCTTTAAGCCAGACTGCTGAATGATGGGAGCAGGGTTTGTGCTTCATCATTTTCTCCCACAGGGGCAGGGAAGCACAATGTGTTTCATTTCGTGTTATTAGCTGGGCTATCACTGGGTTGCATCATGATTGCAGGTCTCTTCCTCTTGCCTCATCACGTTCTGTCATAGTGGTAAGAGCATGGCGGTGATGAAGGAAGCAACCAACCATCAGGAAGGGATGTAAAGGCTGTAAATTACAGTAGGGCAGGAGGATCTGCAAACATCTCTTGCTCCCCTTTGCAGATATCTCTATAATTCTACTGCCCATTGGAGCTAATGTGAGAAGGCAGTAAAATTTTAGATAGAAAGGACTGTCAGCAATTGCAGCCCATTACTGCACATGCATGCACAGTGGGAATACTCCTCTCTCCACAGCAGTATTCAATGCCATGCATCATCCTGTCTTGCAAGCTCTTAGGTACCTGTGTAGGAGTGCTGGAGTAGACTGAACCTTCTGCAAGGAATGAAGGTTTCCAAGAACTGCTGTGGAGATCCATATGCTGCCAAAGGGATAGCCTGTAGCAAGCTTTGTTTGAAAATGCAAATTCCTAGCAAAATATCTAGGAAGAATTAAAATCAGGATTGTATTAATGAATTGAATGGGAGAGTCACCTCATTTGTATGTTTGACATGTGAGGACATTGCACATCTGGAACCAGAAGTAGGTAAAGTCCTTCTATCAGCATTTGCCCTCATCACTCCACAGTTGCAATGTTTTGTAAGGGCTGCTGAGCTTGAAAACCTGCATTTGAAAATTCTGCATTTGAAAACCAAAAGGCAAAAGTACAGATTATCCAGGCCTTCAGAAGGCTGTTGATTCCTAAAAATGGCCCCAAATATTGGCTACATTCAGGATAGTATCTCAGCAAGAGCCTGTTTTGAGCTTGTCCACGGCTGCTTTCCTGAACAGAGATGCTTCCATTGCCAAGCAGTGCAGAACTGTCACGAATGCAGCTATTCAATGGTTTGTTCTTTGTACTTTTTTTTCAGCATAAATACTTTATACAGCTAAAGCTTTTCTGAATTTCCTGCTTAAAACACCCAATGTGTATCTTTTCAGGAATTTGACTGCTTGTGTATATCACTGTTTTAAAAGCTATTTTCCCTTGCAGAATGGGAATAATAGACTCAAAATTATTGTGCTGTGTAACTGAAATTAAATCACAGTTCCTGGCCTGTGCTGTTGTCTGTCCAGAGAGAAATAAAAATGTTCTGGTCCAGACGAACGTGTCCATAAACAAACATTTCTTAATGGGTTCATAAAACAATTGGTTCTGAACAGGTGAAGGGTAAAATTTAACCTTTATGCTTAGTTTTCCTGGGAGTAACTTGCCACAGCAGTTAAGAATTGAATACTGCATGGTTTGTAAAGCCCCTTGCTGGGATAAAACACCTGTTGTTTGCATTAGGGTGTAACTGTGCTGTATGTCCCTGGGTATGTTGCCTGTACACCATCGGTGAAAAGTGATGCTCTCTTCGCTTTGGCGAAGTTACCAACCTTTGGACATAAAACTCAGGGATGGAAGAGTATTTTAAGAGAAGCAGTTCAACCTAATCTTTGGTGACTACCTGTTGACTCAACGCAAGACAGTGGAAGTTCCATCCCTCTGTCAGGGCTTCAGAAATAATACTTAAGTATAATACCAAAAAAAGTAGTACTGCTGTATTGTGTTTAACGTGACTGTAGAAAGATAAGTTGCTAAAGGATTAAGGATCCAAGAAATATTAAATCAAAAAGGAAAAAATTGATCCAGAATGACAACATATGATGAGCCATGGTACAAAAGAGACAAGAACCAGTTTTAAATGAGCACCAAAAGCAAAAGCTGCCATTCCAAAAGCATATAATTAAAGCTGTTTGGTGGCAGCACACCATACAGTTTTTTAGGATTGTGTAAGCTTTTAAAGAACAATTCTGTACCTTGGATCTTAGACAAAACTACTTTTTTATTGTGTCCTCTGGTGCTAACCTCTTTTGCATTTGATTTTTGACACTCCTTGCAAGTAACTTCTCGAGTTAATATTTTGTCCTCTGAATTGCTGAAATGGGCATCCCAGGCAATGAAAATATTATTTAATTCTGCCCTATGTTTTCTATTACTTCCCTAAAGAACACCAGAACAAACTTTCATATTATCTCTGTATTTCTCAGTAGTCACTAGGCTTTAGTAAAGAACTGGCTGTTGCAACCAACCTCCAGTCTGTGGGTGGATGGGCAGCATCTAGCTAGTTTTTAAATTTTTGGATTTTATATCTTTCCTGCACTGGCTAGAGCATCTTCTGGGGGAGGTTATGGATTTTCTCCTCATTAAACCAGCCCATAGCCTGTACATCTCTCTATATCCTAATCATCATTAATATCTAAGCAGTGCCCCTGTTCTAGAATGACATAGTGTGTTTAATTTTCCTGCTTTCTTTCAAATAGCAATGACTACATTTGCACATAATGTGGAAACTTGGACTCAATTATTTAAGAGGTTGGGATTGGACTGAAGAAGGAAGTAGGACACGGATGTTTTAGAAGTGTTGAAAAACCAAATAATGATTTGGATCCTATAGTAAAAATATCTTCTTACCTGTAAGTAGACAATGACTCTGACAGAGGATGGAGTGGTACCCATCAGATTTGCCACAGATTTATGCTTAGATTGTCAGAAGGAAAAAGAAGAAATGTCTGAAAAAATTGTGACTGAGTATGCCTAAAAAAATCAATCACTTATGTGCAAGAGCTAAAAGTCCCATTTAAGTGTGGTTTTCTTCTGAAAAGCAGATGTCATCTTCTAACACCTTTCTAACAGTTGACCAGGACGTCATAGCTATTCAATGTTAATATATGCTCTGCTCAGCTACTCAAATTGGGTTTTATTTTTTTTTTCTGAATGATGCAAACTCTACCAGTCAACCTTCAGTGGGCTGTTTTGTCAGAGGCTTGGAGGAGAGTTATTCCCCATGCTAGTGCACCACTAACACAATTTTCTTGCAAAAAATGCTTTTAGGAAGTGCCAAAGATTTGAGTCTTAATTTTCTAAATTCCATTTCACTCACATTTATGCTTTTCCTACTGTCATTCAGAAGCTCTTTTGTACTAGTTGTTAAGCATTCCATACATGTGGTTAGAGATTGATGGATTTTGATGTTTGAGTTCTCTACATATTCTTTTTTTTTTTATGGTCAAAGGCAAATGCATTTCTAAATTAAAGAAAGGAAGAAAGGAGAGAGGCTGGGCCAGTGAGCAGCTGGAGAAACAGGAAATAGAAGGATATTATAGCATTACATATTTTTTAGCTTCCAAGTGGAAATGCAATTCCTAATGCAACAAGCATGGTGGTTTCCTGGTTTGGGTGAGCAACCATGTTGCTGTGGGCCAGGGTCACATCCCAGGACAGGGTGTGATGGCCGGCGAGTGGCAGGGGTGGCTCTGCCACATCAGCCCTGGCCAGGAGCTGAGGGCAGCCCCATTCTCCTCCTCACCCAGGCTTTTACCTCAGCACCTGCGTTTTTCCCTGGTGTTTCTGCCTAAATGTGCTCAGCCAGGCAATAAACCAGGGATAGAGAGTGGAGCATTTGAGATGGATACTGAATGTGTGAAGTGTTTCCTTGTGGGATGGAAACCTGTGTGTCTGCAAGAACAGCACTTTGAAGAAGCAAAGTAAACTCATACTGATATATCCCTTTACATATTGAAGTCATGTCATAAGTACAACTCAAAAGAAGCTTTTATTGGCCTTAGAAAAGGTAGACTAAGAAAAAAGACTAACAGAGTTATAAACTACCCACACTTGTAAATCTTGGTTTTGGTTTTGTTCCTTTTTTGTGATCAGCACTACCCACATGCTGTAATGTCTGGCAGACCTAATCTTTTCATTTAGCTGACCAATAGAAATATGTGTCACTAAAAGCCATTTAGATTGAAAGTAGAAAAAAATCCCTCTTGCGTTAAAATCATTTTTCAAAGTACAATCTTAAGAATTATGTATAGCCTCAAGCAAGTCTCATTGCTTGATCAGACTCATCAAAGAGTGGCTGGGGCAGTTTTCCTGGCCCAGAAATAGAAAAATGATACCCAGAGTGTTCAGAGTATCTGTCTCCAGCAAAAGGAGGACATAATTCTGAAGGCATGGTGTTTTCCTACCTCCATAAATACTTGTGCTCATTCTGAGGGTGTGAATTCAGAAAGTAGGTGTTATCCCTTTCTTCCCCCTAAAGGATGAGGAGGATGTTTGAAGAAGCAGAGACTTTAGGTGTGACAGTACAGTCAGTTATGCTAGGAATACTGAGGATTGATTTTATGAAAGTTAATTCTTCTTCCTTTCAAGGACTGAAGGTTGTATACAAGGGCATGAGAATATATTGACTGGCTGGGAATGAATGTAGAGTTTAAGGAGTCTGAGCTGCTTTGTGACACATGTCATTTCTGGAAAAATGAGCCATCCAGAGAAACAGTTTGTCTGCCCTGATGTGCCAAGGAACTTTATGTATTGGCAACAGTGATGGAGTGAGAGTGCAGCAAAAGCTAAGCATTGTGAAAGACTTGAATTTTCATGAGGTACATAAGCAAAAGACAGAGCTGTCTGAAACACAGACCCTAGAAACTCTGCTAATTTAGTGAGCCTAAGCAGCATGCTCAGTAGGTACTGTACTGCAGGTGTACCAATAACCAAATCAGGAACAGTTACAGCCCAGTCAGTTACATAAATGACCATAAAGGAAGCTTAGGTACCTTAGGGAGATTTAGATAGCTAAGGTTTTTTTTTGTTTTGTTTGGGTTTTTTTGTTGTTTTGTTTTTAATTTCTCTTCCTTTTTTTTTTTTTTTTTTTTTGGTAACTACTAAGTTCCTACCAAAATATGTTTTCTGCTAGAAAAAAAAAAAAGAATTTTAGCTGCCTGAGGTCCTATTTCTTAGAAGGGGTCTTTTGAAAGTAATCTTTTTAGTTCTGTTATCAACGAGTTTGAGAACTATTTCCACCTGGTGGTGGTGTGGACTGCTTCCTACTTAAGGTTGCAAATCTTCCCCATCTTCTCAGCACTTTTAACACATAAGGAGAAAGGGACTTGCACTGGTCTCTACTTGCTCTGCAAGCAGTTATCTTTGATATGCTTAGACTGTGTTTGATCTCATGTCCTGGGATGAGTCTTTCTTTCCCGTTCAGGAGTCAAACCTTGCATACTTAAGCTCAGTCTCAGACTGGAAGATGGCCAATGGTTCTATCTGTTTGGACAGCTTTAAAAATACCTGCTTGCAAAGGAAGTTCTGCTGAGATTTCTTCTTCTGACCTACCGACATAAGTCTGCTATTCTTGCCTTCCTTCTGGCAGCCTGGAGGGATGGAGGTGGGTGTAGCAGTAATGGAAAGGTATGCAATCATTGAAGCAAAGAGTAGAGCACAGAGAAAGAGAATACTGCAGGGATTAGAATAAAGCTCAGGAAAAACTTAAATACTAAACAAAAAATAGCAAATGCAGCAGTTGTCATGGTCAGTGGTCTTCAGGGTTTTGGTTGGACTCCCATCATTTGTGCCTGCTAGTACAGTTTTTTTGCACCTAATTTAAACAATATCAATCTAATAATCTGTTTTTCTTTTTTTTTTTCTCCCTGTTAAGCAAAGACTTCTGCTTTTCAATCATGCTTTAATGTGAAACAGGTTAAAATAAAAAAAAATAAAAAAGATGTACAGTACCAGTACAGACATCCCCTCTGTACTGGTACTGTAGGACTATTGAGATGTGGGAAATTTGGGAGATACAACAGATGAAAGCCTGAAATCTTGGAAGTTTAATCTCTAAATATTTCTCCTTCATTTCATACTGCACTATAAAACATCCACCTCTACTCAGGAAACAAAACATGCATGCAAACTTGGAATCTAAAAGTTAATGTTTTTGGCATTATTTTCCTAATACAGGAGCCAATAGTCCTTTTATTAAAAATGCACAGTGGCTATGCTTCTTTATTTTTTGAAGAACAGCACATTACTTGACTGAATACAGAGGTAATCAAAATTCAGTCAAGTGGGATGACTCTGTGAGTTCTGACATCAAAGGGCAGTGTGTTTGATTGATATCAGTCAGATGGCAATATTCTTTGAAGAAATGTAGTCAGAAGACTGGCAATTTAAAGGCTGTAAAAAGTTAGGGGAGATGTGAGTGCAGTGTTCCATACTGATTTCCAGTGTACAAGACCGTGTATTAGAGAATTGGAAGTAACATGGCAATCTTGTCTCTCAGACACAGGCATCGTTTGAAAGGACAGGGAGGAAGAAAAGCAAGCTCCTAGTCTTTAGGCAAGACAGTCAGTGAGGCATTAAAGATACAGTAGTAAATAATTGTTTTGTCATTGTGTTCCTTGCTGCAAGAGACCAGGGTTTGCATTTTGCTTGAAATATATACAGCATGTAATATAACTGGGCATTAATAGGCAACGGGCAACCTTTTTTTTCCTTTGTCATATATTTATTTGTAGAATAGTATTGACTCCACTGTCTGCATACAGAGAACAGCAACTCTGTTATGTCTTTCTGACAAATATCAAACATTAGGTGTACAGATACAGTTGTTTTTACTCTATTTTCCTGTCTTGTTTTTTGTCTTTTTTCTTGATGTAAGTAATGGAACAATGTCCTTTTACAGTAAATGGTTCCTTTGCTGAATATGTCACACAGTCGTTACTCCCTGCAGGGTTAAAAACAATGCAGAAAGCTACCTCCAGGATTAGAACCTTGCCAGCAAAGCAAAGTGAAAAGGAATTATTACAATTACTAGAAAACTGCTGGCAAAAGTACCAAAATTGCATCAACGTGATTATGAAAAATAAATTATTTGTACAATAAAGCATCATGATAAAAATTTTTCAAAATAGTCACAGAATATCAAAACTCAATGTTGAGATAAAAGGGCTAAAGGCTAGCAAATAAAAGCTTGATGTCATCTGACATATAAATGCCAAACTAGACATAAACCATAACTTGAATTACAGTGGTCCGGGAGGAAGAAGCAAAGATATTATTGAAGAAATTAGTATATCAAGGTTGTTCTTAGAATAAAGTAATTCTTACTGCTAATAGAGATATGCCTAGAAATCCTGGCTTTCAACATGGATCTCACTATGCCAGGTATTGCTCAAATATGAAGTAAAGCAGTGACCTAATTCCAATACAAAATTTAGAATACAGAAGATACGTGTAGTTGAGCCAGCATCAGTTCAGTATGGTCTCAGCATGGGTGGTTTCTTTCTTTTTTCTCTTTGTAGGAAGTAAATCAAAGCAGTTTTAAGGAAATTAGAGACATTTACGGGCTGCCACCAATGGAGCATGAGGAACAGTTAGAAGGAAGCAGTATATCTTTGGAAATGTAACAAGTGGAGGAGCTTAAAAATACCTCCATTCCATGTTTTTTACTTACCAGCTTTCTCTATAATTTTTTTTGGTATTTGTATCATGAAAGGTGAGATTTGGCACACTGTTAAAGTGATGCTAATATATATAATGACCAAATCACAGAGTGGTTGAGACAGGATGTTTGGAGCCTATCCAGTCCAGCCTACTGCTCAGGACAGGGACAGCCTGGCAGGTTGCTCCAGACTGTGGCCAGCTGGGTTTTAAAGATCTGCAGGAATGGAGAGTCCACAGCTTCTCTGAGTAACCTCTTCCTATGTTTGATCACTCCCACGGTAAAAAAATCAAACCACACTAACAAACAGTTTGTTTATGATTAAGTGAAATTCTTTGTATTTCAGCTTGTGCCTGCTCATCCTTCCACTGGGCACTACTAAAGGTTTGGCTCAGTGGTTTTTGTTCCTTCCCATTGGGTATTTATTGGCACTGTCTTTGTGTCTAATTGTGTAAAAACTAAAGAGATCTGAAGGGCCAGTCATCTTTATTCTCAGAGAATTTAGTTATTTTTGAAAACTGAAAACCTCTGGAATGGTTTTCCTGTTACCTTCTCCTTCCTTGCTGTGGAAAGGTGCAAACCTAAGGGTGGTTTCTGTTTCTTGTCCTGTGTCACTTTAATCCCTTTCCTCACCTGAGGTCTGCAGAGGGGGGCTGTTGTTATGAATATCAGCATTTGCCACTGAGGACAGTGGCACTTTGGGAGCTCAGGCCTGACAGGGTTTGAGCAGCAGAGGAGGGTCTGGATGCAGCCTGGTTGCTGCAGTTTTTGAAGCTGGCTGGAAGGGGCTTGGCAAATGACTGGTGCTGGGTTTCTTCTGGACAGTGCTGCCACTGGGGGTGAGATTTGGCAGCACGGAGGGAAAAGGGTCCTTGTCAGAGCAGGAGGCAGCCAAGCATGGATGTTTGCAGTACTCCATGGTTGCTGGCTCATTCCAAGTGTTGGGAATAACTCTCATAGCTCCCTGCTGCCCTGGCCGGGCGCTAATCTGCTCCCACTGAGCAGTTCAGGTCTTTACGCTCTGAGTATGTGTCACTTTGGATAAAAGGCTCATTGCACCAAAGCTGTCAGTGGAACAAAAATAACCATCATACACAATGAGTAACTTCTGAGGCAGGTTAGAGGTCACACAGTATTTTGTTGCTGTTCAAGAAAAGATAATCCTTCTTGGAGGTAACATTACCATTTCTGGCTCTTGCATAGTAAGCTGTGCAATCTTGCCACTTGTGAAGTTTAGGGATATTTCTTCATAAGTGAATGGAAATACCAAGGCAAAATAACTGGCATTGCTGTGAAGAGATTTGTTAGCATGTAAAAAACAGGAACTGGTAACACCATACACCTGATTAGTGTTCTGTCTTTCAATTCCAATTAAGTGCTAGTAAACCTGTTAACCTAAAGTTTTTGTTGTCTCTTTGTTTGTTTGTTTATTTATTTGTTTTTTAATCAAAAAAGAAAAAATGGAAAAGAAAAAAGAGAAAAAGGCGAAAAAAAGGAGTTTGGAAAGTCCTTTGGATCTCTAAGCATAGTTTTGTTGCCAACAAGCTGGAGGATGTAGGCTGACATGCATCCTGTTTCTAATAGCACACACACTGTTTCTTTATTTAGAGCCTCTTTACCAGTATCAATTAAACCCCAGTTAAATTTGACACATCTTAACCTTGCGTTGGATCCAATTCATTGCTACAGCAGAACCCATATGGCACTGAGACAGTTGCAGGCATCAATTCATTGCTTATGTAGAGTTACTGGCTAAATGCCAAGCAGTAATCACTGCTTTTTGTTAATAGACATGTTTGCTTTTGCAGTCGTTTCTATACACAGTGCTCTAGATTAATTAGAACAAAATCTGTCATCCATCTAAGAAACAATCAGAACTCTTGGGATTTTTTTACCTCAGATTTAAAGAGAAATGAGTACTGGCTACCAAAGGTGGTAGTGGTGGTAGATGAGAGTTTCTTTGTTTATTCTAGAATAACCTATTTTGTCTATTCAACGCACAGGTATCTGCTATTTTTTTGCATTACTGATGTTGCATTTTGGAGAAATTTTAACTTGTGATTATACAGTTTTGGCCTCCTGCCCCCAGCTTGATGCCTGAATAATTAACATAGGTGAACTACTGGATATTGAAGTCTTCTGGTTAAATCATTAGCAATTTAAGATCAAATTGCTTTATATCCCCATTGGTTGTTGTGGTGAATACATATATGGTGCCCTGTGCTAAGCCTGAAATGCACTTGAGAGTATTTTACCATGCTGAAATAGGGCAACTCTTTTAAGCTACTGCATTACATGACAGAAATAATATCAATTCTTTCACTAGAAATTCTTATATTGGTGCCTATCTTCATTAAACTAGTTTAGGAAACCATTTTGGGGCACATTGTTTAATCAATTGTGTAGTTTTTTATCTCCATAAAGATATTTTTGCAGTGTTTTCTTTAGGTCAACTATTTCCGTTTGCATGCATTCACAGTAAATAGTTTTGGTTATTCTGATTTGAAAGTAAAGCTTTTTGATACCCAGTTTTTCCATTCATGAATGTGGGACAAAGGACCAGATTAAAAATCTACTGGGATTTTCCACTGGATTTATCAAAGATTGGATGGTGTTCACTGTCCTGAGTAAAGACCTCAGACTACTGATTGTCCAGCTACTGCTTGCCTGGCTGTTGGTTGCTAAGGGCTTGAAATGCCCCCATGTTAAAATGAAGAGACCTAATTGTGTTCAGGGACTAATGGCAATTCCAGCTATCATTCAAAGTAGCAAGGCTGTTTACAAACTTTGAGGTATTTCTGTTTACATAAGTGATTTAAAGTGATTTGTACCTTAGCAGAAGATCCCATTAACTGGCTCCCTTACCTCTTCCTCAGTATTCCTGAATTATGCTCCATGTATGTTACATAAGAAAATGTGTGTATATGCAGGTTCATCTGTCTATCTATCTATCTATCTATCTATCTATCTATCTATCTATCTATCTATCACAAATATTTTCTCTTTGCATGAAGGGGCAGTAAAAACATTTATGGAAGTTATAATCTCTTTTAAAACTTTTTCCTAATGTTGAGTTAATGTTTTAGTATTCCAGTGCTGTTGGGCCATTGTTCGGAAGTACAGCTTTATCAGCAGAATGTGTGGCAGATGGTTTACATTTGCATTAGCCTTCTGGAAAAGGAATCAGCTCCCACCAACATAAGCTTCATCTTTTCTTTTCAAAATTTACAACAAATTCGTCAGAATGGCATTTTTAGAGGAAAAAAACCCCAATCCGACTGTCTTTGAGTTTCCTTTTTGAAGAGGAAAAATGAGTCCTGTTCTAATGCCCTCATCTGCATATATATCTTCCATCCCCTCCCCCAGTGTTTGTTAAAATGATTTAAGTATTTCATTATGCAAAATGACTTTTATAAAAAGACCTTCCTTTTTGCCCCACAGTCATTCTTAATTTCGTTTGTCACTTGTTATAGAGTGGAGTTATGTGAAGCTAGGATATATTATTTGTTCTAGTCTGTATTGGATAATTTATTACATTAAGAAACCAATAATTTTCAAATATAATCAGATTTAAGTTTTTAATAAGATTCATCCTCCCATTCACACTTGCTTAATTTAAGGATATTAAATCTGCTCAGGAATGAGCTGCCTCTCCAAGCCTCATGTGCCTATTAAAGGATTTTATTCCTGATGTGTTAATAGGATTTAATTACATTAGCCCTATAGTCCAGAGACATGCCACAATTGTTAAACTTGATAAACCGGGCAAATACATGATAAAAGAGTGATGGCCACCTCCTCAAAAAGAAAAAGAAATACAAGGTGTTAATATTTTAATATCTCTGCTATGTAACTACAGGTTTGCATAATGCTGAAATTTTAAATACTGAATGTTTAACACATTGTAAATACTTTTCTTCTCATAAAAATCAAGGCTAATGCAGAAATTAGTAAGGCTTTACATTGAGTGTGTGTATTTGTTTTTTATTTCTGATTCCAAGACATTAATTTATATAAACTTTCAGCTTTTTCTTCTTATGACATCGTCTTCTTGTGTACAGGAAAAAGCTGAAGCAAATCATTCTGGAAATTCAGCATACTGAGAACTGTCTTGATTTCTTGTTTCCTATTGCTAATTAGGTTAATGACAGAAACAGACAACAATGGCTTGGGACATTTTGCAGAGATGTGGTTGGGGAGAGGGAGAATAAAAAAAGCACCAAGTCCTGTAGTGTGTAAATCTCACCAAGAGCTCCTTCGGCAGCACTGGCATCGATCAGGAGGGCTGGCTCCTGTCAGAGTGCCCAAATGCTCAGGGTACAGGAGGCAGTGCTGCTGATGGCTGCGGACATGCAGAGCTGGAGGGAGTGATGGGGTCTGCAGGGAATCACAGGGAAGGAGAAAAAAATTAGCAATATGCCATCCGGTTGGACATTTTGCTTCCAAAATTAGATTGATGCGTCTTATGGCACATTTCCATTGGTAATCACAGACACTCAACATGTATTTCGAGAAGATTTAGGCTCTGAGTTTTTCTCTCACTTGCACAGAGCTAGACTTCGGGCCTCTCAAAACATGGTGTAGGCTGCATTTGTTTGGAGGAGCTAAACATGTAAAGTAGGCTTTCATTTCAAAAAAAGGAACTTTCTGGCACTTTTCCTTGCCATGATAGCCTTGGAAATGTAAACTGATATAAACTGTTTTTTGGGTTAGAAAGGAGGTAGAAGCAGGGTTGTGCCTTGCCCGGCAAGCGGTTGGTGTGAAAGCCGTAAGGCTTCGTGCTGGCTTCCTACCCCAGCCTGCCTGGGCCTCTCAGCCCAAGCTGTGAGCTGGAGAGCTGGTGCTCTGCCCCGAGAGTGGGAAGGAGAGGAGCAGGCTAGCCCTGGGATGGACCTGCAGGAAGAGGTATAAGAGAGTGAGCATAGGGTCTACACACAAGAGAACTCCATTCTCACCAGTCTTGTGGCTCTAAATAAAGGAGTTTTTTTGAAAATCCCACTACTCTGTGGACTTCTGCTTGTGATTGAAAATACCCAGACCAATACCTAGGTGGGTGAGGGATGAGTGGAGCCACAGCTGAGGTCAGCTCTTGTTAAGGCTTAGGCTAGGCTGCCTTCTGACCACCTACTTCAGACTTTGGAGCTGTTCGATGTAGGAACTGACTGGGGTCTGCATCCAAACCTGCAGTGAGGAACTGAGACAAGCTCTAGCTGCCAGACCTTGGCTTACTGGAGAGAGTGCAGACAAATAAGCATATATAAGAGAGAGTCTGAATAACAGGGAAATAATTGTGGTGGTCTTTTTACACTTAAGGTGGGTTCTGCTCTTTTGTACACTTGTAATCCCTTGTCTGTGTCATTCCTAATTTATGAATAGCTTTTTAAGACAGCATTATGGCTTTCACATTTATAGTTCAATAAACTCCTGAAAAAATTTTCAGTCTTGGTATCTGTTTGAGCAGGATTATTGATTGCTTTGTTTGTCTGCATTGGCATATATAAAAAGCAATGTGTGTTTATTAAAGACAAAAGGTATCTTGCTTGAAGACGAGTGCCTGTAAACATGCAGCTCGTCACCATTTATATATATTCACTTTTTTTGTCTGCAATACTGTGCTAGGTCTTTCCTAATTTAACTTGGGATTTATGGCTCTGTAGGTGTTTTTTTTTCCAGTTAGGTGCCCATATTTCTTTTCACATGAATCTCCCAGGGATTTAAAGGGATATTAGCTGCCTTGTGTTGCCACTAGAAGCAGAAGCTGAAATGGGAGCTGCCAGCAGGGATTAGCTGAGTGTGCCTTTGTTGTATCAGATACCAGGGGCATGAACACAGCCGTCTGCCAGGTCTGGTAAGGTAGTCACCCTGCTCTGCCTCCCCAGTGCTCCCGGGTTTTGTTTCTTGGTTTATAAATGATAAAAATTGAAATGACATAGGAATTGTGTTCCTGTGAAAAATACTGAGACTGTGAAATTCACCTTTGTTACTCTTCCAAAGTTTCAGGACTGTCCACTGAATCAGAAAGCATGGTCACCCAGCAAGAGTGCTGCTCCCAGGGGTTATGGGGCTTGTCTGGGACATTGGGGCCATGCCTTGTCAAATGCCAGAGAAATGCTCACATGGAAAAAGGGTCTGAAATCACATCTCAGGCTGTAAGCAATGCCAAGGAACTAAAACATACAAGTTTAATTGCAAAGGAAAAACAGGAGACCTCAGAGTAGGAGGATGCATTTCACAAGGACTCCCAAAGGAGAACTGATATACAGTTTAAAAAATAATAGCAGGGCTGAAAAAAAAATCAATGTTCTTGAGTAGATACAATGATAAAAATTAGGAGGCACTTTCAATAGAGACAAGGATTAGATTATCACATGAGTACAAATAGGTCACTATGCAGACTGAAATATAGAGGTGGGATGAGTTTCATAACATGAAGGGCAAGGTTGTCTGGTGCAGGCATGAGAGGGAGAAGAGAGAAACCTTTGTGGAGACATTTGTGATGAGACATTATAGCACAAAAGGAAAGATTCTTGTAGGCTGAGGCAGGTGGAAAAGATAAAACCCCCCACTCCCTCCAGACATACGTCCCATCCTTCAAAAATATATCATGGCTTGGGAAAAATAAGCAACCTGACATGCCCATACAAAAGTTAAAACCTAAGGCATCATTGGTAGAGTGTTGGCAAACATTGCAGTCTTTAACACAGTTTTGAATTTACTCTGCATATCCTTTTTATATCCACAGATGCTTCTCTCTAATGCCTCATTTATTGGTGGGGAGGAGTATTTATTTGCACTTGAGATGCTATTGTAATTCTCATGGTTTGTACCACTCACACTTTACGTCTCGTATTATACTGACAAGATAATTTTAGCTCTTATCTTTTCAGTGCTTCTTTTTAATTTGCTTGCCAGGCTCCTGCCTGCATGGTCCTGCACGTCTGGCGTTTTCTACATCTCTTTGTTCAGGCCTTAAGTAGGACCTTACTGGAGTACAGGAGGAAATTCACATTTCAATTGCTTTTCTCTACATCTCTCCTCGCCATACCCTGCACCCATCCAGCCTGTCTGGCATGTTTTCCAGCTAATGTCCTCCTTCATGATGTGTTGTTTGTTTTTTCTTTAACCCTGAAAAACTTCAGCTGCTGTTTGGAATCCTGTCCACCTTTTTCTTCAAAATGGGAACCATCTGGTGCTCTGTTTGGCATGCCACAGGATTTGGGCGAGAGCAGGAGCAAGGGCAGCTCCCTGCATCCTGTCCTGTTGGGTGCTGGGTCAGGGTCGTATAGCAGTTGCTGTTTCTGCCTCCTCCTCAAACCATGTTTGTTGCTGGCAAGACTTGGCTTCTCTTGCAGTTGCTCCTGAATTCTCATCCTTCTCCTTTTCTTGCAGACTTAAATTGGGGCTGAGGAAAAGGTCACATTAATAACAAGAGTATTAATTTCTGGGTGCCCAGGATAGTTCCCTTCAGTGCTACCAGGCATTGTGTCGTCTTGCTTGTGTGGTTCATGAACTACATGCTAATTTTCTTTATATTTAATTACCATCGAATGTCTACTGTGCTTCAGGGTACAAGCCATCTTCTGACTAATTAGGGCTTTTTCTCTGAACAGGCTATTCCCTACAAGTCTACAAAGGGTTTCTTGTGCTTTCCTTTGAAGCGTGTGGTAACCAGCCTCTGCCAGCAGTAAATGGATTGCTGGACACTTTGCTCCCAAAGTTCCTCTGTTGTTAAATCCACAAATTTACACAAAGCAAACTTAATAAATGTAGCTGATTGAGCGGGCTTGGATCAAATCTTTGGCACGCAGATGTAATGGAGTGCACATTGGGCAAGCTACTGTGCTTAAAAGAAAATAAATATATTTTATCTTAAGACAATTACACATTCTTTCATGATAAGTGTGTACTCCATGTTAACTACTTCTAGTCCAGGCTTTATCAGACAAGTCTCCCATGTCATTATGTGAAAGCTGTGCAGACACCAGAATTTCATCCTCTACCTGCTTGGTCAGTGATTAAATCAGTGCATGCTGCAAGTGAAAAATGCTACAGCAATGTTAAATATTATTATTGATTATGCATATAGCAATCAATACCAACATATTGTGTTTCGACTGCAAAAATGATCATCTTAATTAGCTAATGATTTTTAGTCTGGTTTCTTAACGAAATGAGACATTATGCGGTTGCTCTTTCTATCTGACTGTTCTCCCTCTCCCCTGCCCCTGTCACTTCTGAACCCGTTGTGTTCAGACAATGTCAGTCTGGTTTGACTGAGGGTGGAGATTTCAAAGGCATCAAGTCCTCAAGTGTTTAAATAGGGCATCTGGAAACCTTCCTGATACACCAGTGAGTGCAGTCCTGTGTTAAACCAGATCAAACAGCAGAGCCTTCTGCAGCCATCCACCTTAGGAACAGATGTGTGCAGGAGTGAGGCTTCACTGATGCTCTTACTCACTCAACAATTTAGAGGACTTTATCAAAACTTCAGCTTTTGATTTAAGAAGAGATGATGTGTCCTCTGCTCTCTCTTAAGTAACTGAAATGCTGAGATAATGTGAAGAGCTGAGTCATGGCTGCCACTTGCTCAAAAGCAAAATTTCATATTACTTTTCTTTCCTTTGTAGATCAGGTTATCCATTTCAAAAAATAACCAAACATGCTAGGCTGCTGTAGTCACTCTTTCAAAAAGAATAAGAGCCATTTAATGTGCCAAACAGTTTGTGATGTGAATGACAGAAAGCTGCCTCCATGCACAGGGCTCCCCTTTGTGATGGGTTATGCCAGGCTTCCCCACACTGCAGTCACTTTCTAATAGGAACTACATCTCCGAAGCCTTTGTACAGGCATAAACCCATCTCATTTTCTGAAGTTGGGTCATGTCCAAGCATATGAGCTTCTTCAAGCATGAAATTCCACTTGACCCCATTAAGGTTTCCTTGGCATCAGATATGTACACCACAGAGTGGATAATGTTCATAACTCATTTCACATTACCCCCGGGTAGTGCCAGTGGAGAAATCCTGTCTAGTCTAATGCAATCAAAGCTGTGAATATGAGGAAATTGGAACATCTGGCCAGGTTCCTCTGTTGTGCCCCAGGAGGTGTGACATGAGAGATTTGGGTCAGAAAGAGGTGGGACAAAGGCATCTCTCTAGGGATGCATGTGCTGCAGAGGACAGATGTCCAAGCAGTGTCACCAGCAGCACCAAGGGGTGCCTTGGCTGTGCATGTCACCTCAGCTGATTTCTTATGCCTACACTGAAGTTCAAAGGTGCAACTACAGTTCATGTAAACTTGTCAAAGCTAACCTGAGAGTAGGGATCTGCACACAAATGGGGAGATGCTGTGGGCAGGTGAAGCTTTTCTGGACTAGCTGCATGGATACTGGAGTCCACTCAAACACTTCAATGCTGTGGAAAGGTGTAGCTCAAGGACTGGGGGGGTACTGCATGCTGATGTAGCCCAAGGGTGGGAGCTTATGCCACAAAGGCATGTTTAAATCCTTACAGAAACTATTTTCATTACACTTGAAGATTTGTTATGTTTTTATTTAGTGCCCAAACTCTAAGCTTGGTCTTGGCCCCTCAGCTTTGCAGTGCTGGGTAGGAGGTTCTCCGTGCTGCTTTCTTACTAAAAGGAGCAGATATTTTGTTGGAAGTCTCCAGGACACACTGGTCATGCCTGCCAGGGATGTTTCTGCCTTGGTGTTTTTGCCTATGCTGAGCAATTCTCCTAATGCTCTTGGGGATTTTGTCCTTATGGTCGCAAGTATTTTTAGATTCTTTTTTTAGAATTTCCCTATACAATATGTAGAGTATTACTCTTTAATTGCTTATTTTTGAAGGATGAGGCATTGTTCTCTGCCTGCAAGCCCTGAAACCTAGAGCACTGCCATTTCCTTCTCCACAATTAGATAGCCTTCCTGGAGTTTCAACTATTGTGATAGACACAGTTCCTTCTGAAACTTACTGTAAGCCTTGAAAAGGAGAGAAGGGAGAGGGGAGAATGGTGATATCAGACTTCAGTTTTTAAAACCTGGACATTTTTCACTGGATGTCTCCTGAAGTGATGCTTTAACAGGGATTGATGAGTAGATATTTCTAGTCTTTACATTTTCTAGCTCAGTGGGTTTCAGTACAGAAGAGACCACAAACTTGTTCTTGCACAAGAGTGGTGATGGACAGACTAGCAAATAAATAGTTTGTAAAATTCTCCCTCAACCAAGTTTCAGGGAATAATACTTTTACCATTATTGTTCAGAAGTCACATTAGCTTATGGATGTGATGGCTTAGCTGTACTGCCTTAATTAAAGCAGGTAAACTGTTAATTCACAAAGTGCCAGTGTGTCTGGGATATGTGTTTGGAAAGAATGAAAATCAGCTTTCCACAGAGGATGCTTTCTTTTTGAAGGATGTTTATAGTCTGGTCCCCAGGTATTCTTCCTTTCTGAACACATCCAATTTTTTCAGTTATCACTGGCCGTTCACCACGATGATTGATAACAGCACAAAAACAAATAGTTATTTAACCATTATAAAAAAAAGCCGTTCAAAACAAGCCTTGAAGAATGGCTCACTTTGCACAAGTAGGATTTTGCTGGGCTGTCTGAATCAAAATTAACCTGCTTCCTTCTGTGTCAGGGAGGATGTAATGGATGGTTCTCAGGGCTGGCAGGTTACTCCTGCCTGTCTGCCTGAAGTTACTCCTTCGAATGTGGGCCAAGTTGACACAACTTGAAATTTACCCTCAGGCAACATTTGGGACCATATTTGATGATTTTTGGGCTCAGTCCTACTCTCTCTGGGCATATGTTCTCACAATAAAAATATGCTCCCCTTCCCTGACTTGACACTAATTGCTCAGCCAAGAAGTGAAGGATTCTGACACAGATTTAAGCACGTACTTGAAGCCATCATTCTTCAGCACAAAAATAAGAGGCAGGTAACATATACTTAGCTACACTTCAAGTGCAGCAGTACACTTTAAACACATACTGAAGTGCTGTCCTGAGGAAGGACACTTTCTTGGGTCTGCTCTGTGACCTGTCCTTTCTTATCTAGAGCTCACTTGTCAAAAATGATGAGACAGCAGGTGGGGACACCCACGGCATCTGCGACTTTTCCACAGCATCAGGAACAGTGAGAGGTCTATGGTCACCAGTGGGGGACTTCCTGGAACAAGTAACCTTCTCTTTTATCCTCTCTGCATCTCCTGAGGGATTTCTCTTGTTTCCATTCTCCTTATGTTAGCTAGCTGGAGCCTCAGGACTGCCACATAATGTCTGGAACCTTTTCTTCAGTGTTTTTATTTAAAGCCTCCAAAATTTACAAACAGAAATCTAACTCTGCATAGACAACCAGCCAGCCCCATGCTGCATGATTACTAGCTGCACCACAAGGAGGAGTGAATGTGGGAGCCAATGCCTGGAGAAATGTTTTAAAAATATCTTTAAATTATTTTTTTTTCCTTTTGACTTTCACTCTTTGTTTTTAGACTGTCTGTGGTTTTTGACATGTACACAAACGCGTGTGACTCCTGGAATGCTCTGTAGCAAAGATGTGTTTTTGTTTCTGCTCACTTCTCTAATCTTCAGCTCCACGGCCTTTCTCAGTGGGGAGGCTCCATTTTCTCTCGTGTCCCGAGAAGTGTCAGCACTGTATGTCCAAGAGACCTTGGGGTCCTCCCTATAAGTACCTACTTTGTGATGACTTCTAACTATAACTAGTTACTTCAAATTACTAAGATGAAACCTGACTGTCCATTTTTAACACATTAAGTGCTAACTCTATTGACCTCTTATTATTTGATCTCCTCTATGAGGACTAAGAAGTCAAATACCTACAGAAGGCTAAGTATATTGCCCTTCTCACCAAAACTTGTATTTTCCTTAGGAAAGGTAACAACTCCTTGAAAAATTCTATTCTTCTCCATAAACCCACATTATTTGACATCACACCACCTTTCATAATTTTTTTTTAGCTGCGTTCTGTACCAAATGCTTCGTTATTTTCCTCTGGTTTCAAGTAGGGCTGAGAAGTCACAATTATCAGGACCATCTCATTTACCCCTGTCAAATATTGACACTAAATATTTAATATTAAATATTGAGAGTAGTGGGTGAAATGTAGAACTGATGACTGTAGATCTTTGGCCCTAACGCAGGCCAGGAAGGCTCTCAGCCCTCACTGTGGGGTCCTGGCAAAGAGCTGAGGGCCTGAGCAGCTGAAGAAGACACAGCTTGAAAGACCTGTCTCCGGTGTGTAACCCTCTCTGTCACTGTTAGCCATTCCAAGCGCATGCTCACTTTTTGTTTTGACAGTGTCTGAAAACTATTTAGGAATCTTAACAACAGCATCATCCCTCCCAGGTGAGCCCTTGGTTGTCTGTGGAGTTTCATGGTTTTAGGCACTTTTACTGAAATCTGGAGCACAAGGCAGACTCCCTTCTGATCAATGTCCCTGGGAGATAAATGTAGGGCTATTCATCAACAGTGTTAGGAGACACCTCGCAAGTGAAGCAGCTGTAGTTACATCTGTTTGGAAAGTGAAATCAGATCCCATAGGTACTGTGTGTGGATGAAAAATAGAGAAGGGTTTTGTTCTAAGGTTTCCTCCTTTTGTATTTTCCAGGATGTGTGTGTGAAGCATGCAGCATCACCAAACAGGTGCTCTTTGCATCCTTTCTGTGTTTCTATTCATACATTTTTACTGTGATTGCTCTTTCAGGGGCTATCCTACTTGATAGCTGAACAAATTAAGGCAGTCCTGAATTGGAAGGACTGCAATCACCAGGCTGACCTATATCAGCCAGTTGTATTACTTTAATTTCTTTGCATGACCTCTGCCTCTTGCATGACAGCCTTCTAGTATATGGATGTTTTGCAGGGGAAAGTTGCTGAACAAGGAAGAAAAAACTGGCCACTCACCTAGAATATGAATCATGAAGAGCTTCCTCAGAGCTGTCTATTCTTAAATTCCTGCGGTCAGTCTGTTAGCAGCATTGCTGGTGGAAAGCCAATACGATCTGTGTTGCTGTTTCAAAACAAATGCCTCTTTATCTGGTAAGATTATGTATTCTTTCAGCTTTCCAAGCAATTCCAACAGGACATAAAAGAAAATCAAAAGGCTTTCTTCTCTTCTTTTTTTTTTTCTTTCGTATTATTTTCCCCACTGTTGGAAGCAGAAATGCTTAAGAAATACTTAACACATACATAATAATAGTAGTAATAATATTATATTATTTACAGACAAGAGATATCTTGTCTGTAAATCAGTGGTGACAGTCAACCTGCAGTCCAAGCAAAAAAATGTTCAAATGGCTTTATTGAAAATCAATGTGCATTTGTAACTGAGGATTGTTTTTTAAATCCTTTGTGTTCATTGCTGGCTTTGTAGTGATGATGCTTGCAGGGAATGCTATGGCTTTGTTTCCAAGAGTTAGGCTTAAGTTGGTGGAGCAGGTAACTGAATTTCCTCCCTGTTTTGTTTTTCCACCTGTCCTAACTATGATCATTCTTGAGTAAAAGGAAGCTGGGTGGCAAATGCTTAGCAAATTCAAGTAGAACATAATTCCCTGTGAATGGCTGGCAGCCACCTCCCCATCCAGAGAGGATGGCATACCATAAAGCAGGAGGATGAGAAGTGGCTGTGCTCCTCAGACACTTGCTTTATTGCTATGGATGTAACACTTCTGACATTTTGGTGATGGCAAATTTTCCAGCAACTGTGTAAGAAATTTGTGGTCCTGGTGCTTTTCTCTCTGCACAAAAGACTAAAACACTTGTGCCTCAGCCAGTCCAGGGAGTGTAGCTGAAACTGATGTCAAAGGCAGATTTCCATTAAAACACTGAGTTAGTGGTGGGGTAGCTGAGGCGTTGGTGTGTGTACTTTCCTCCATCCCTTGCAGAGCCGGCAGCCCCCTGCAGAGGAGTGGGGCTGCAGTGAGCCACAGCAGCTGATCTGGGACACCCATCAGCTGAAGGTCCAATTGCCTCCAAGTGTTAGGAGAGCTACTTAGGGGTCCCTCAGCTGGGTCTGTAAAGGTCACAGGGTATTCTTAGGGCTGTAGCTCTTCAAGCTGGATTGGCCAAGAAAAAGTAGGTTGCTTATTTTCTTAAAATTCTGTTTTATATTTGTGTATGTCAGCTGTTTGTTAGAGAACTGTTTTTCAGCAATTTTTGCTTCTGTCTGTGTTGGCTTCTGGCAACATTTTTAGTTTATGCAATCTGGTGGGTTTTCAAGGTTGTTTTTCCTCAATAGAGATCTCTCCTGTATTGTTATTCTATCCCTGTGTCACCTATAAGCTTAGGGGACCTTTTCTATGTACAGCTATCAGGTACATGTGGATCTCTGGAAATGCTAAATCACAAAACTGCTCTGAACAGTCTCCAGTGACTGGGCCAAGCTAAGGTGCATTTTTAGACACTGAGTAATAGAAATTGAGTAAAAAGTGTTTCATCTAGGGAGCCTGGTAATTGTCAAGAAAAAAGACTATTTGAACCTTTCTAAAGAATGGAAGAAGACTGTCCATCTTATAACTGAAGATTAAAACAGGGAATGCTGCTTTCATTTGACTTTTGCCTGATCATCTAAGCAGTTTCACGTGTATGCCATACGCTTGCATTATTTATACTTTCATGTTTCATTATGTATATATTACTCCATCTGTGGTTTTTTTTTTCCTTTTAATCTTTACTGTTCTACATTAGGATTGTATTTGAATAGAAATGTGTAAAATAAGTTAAAACACCTGTTTCACTACTTGAAGTGCAGCATGATGTACTTTTCAGACAGGAGTCCTAATTAAAGGTTTTTCTGGTTTTCTTGCAAGATACAAGATTATATATTGGGCATAGAAATGATATCTTAAGTTATGGCCTACTGACTTGTTAAAACAAGACTGAATTAAAAAGAAAAGTCTGCTATAGGCAAATCAACTTGTGTTATCCTTGGTTGCTTTATTTGAATAATTTTGCATACAAAGTGGTAGCATTCTGGGCATAGTGAAGGCTTTTTGTAGAGTTTCTGAGAATGGTGAAAACCATTACTTTTCACCTAGTATGTGAAGCAAATACTTTCTCAAAGCAGACTGTTGTTAATTATGTTCTGTGTGCAGCGTGTTGACTGAAAGTCCCTATCATGTGTGCCGCTGTATAAAGAAAAGGTTCTGTAAGATGCATCCTTTAGCTTCAGAAACCATTCTATTAGCCAAGGCAGTCTCTTTGAAAAGAAAAGGGAATGAGAAAGAGAAATAAAATAGATACTACTTGATATGTATGAATCCTATTCTAGCTGCTTACAAAATACCAGTTTTCCAAAAGGAAAAAAGTTAGGGAAAGCTTTCATGCTCTGCTGTTAGACATATTACAGCTCATTACCACCTCTCCTCAAAGAGGAATGAGTTAAGGACAGCTGACTTGGCTACTGCAAGGATGAATATGGCACAGAAAACCAGGAAAGAAGAAACCTAAAATATGGTGAATTTGGTCCAAGAAGTTTTTCAGGGAACATACAAAATGAGATAATGTCATATAATATATGTTTTTTTCAGTGCAGAGGGAGGGAAAAGATGCTGTTTAATTAATGTACTGGCATGAAGCAGTGCTAAGGGTTCATTTGAATGTTCATAGCTGCTGCTTCACCAAACTATAAACCTTCTGAAAGTTCCTTTGTGGCTAAAACATTGAGTCCCATCTGATAAATCACCAGGGTTTTACATATATTTGTTCTACATGATGCAATTACTTGAGCTGGCTGTAAAAGGGGGTGGATAAAATACCAGAAATAGTTGAACTGCTAAAATGTGGCATATGTGGAGAGCTACTTAATCCCACTGGGCAAACAAAATAATACTGCTGCTTTTATGCAAGTTAGTTGCTGTCTAGACATACCTGCAGCCTCCTAAATCTCTTAGTACTTTTGAAAGTTTTACCACTACACTCATCAGTCATTTTATATGCTTTAGAAAGCCATGAAATGGCTGTTTAATTATGCAAAGTGAAGGTATAATTAAATTTCACTGGAACTGTGGGGATTTGAATATGATGAAATAAAATGGGTTTAGTTTTACAGGCTCAGTGTACCACAGAGTAATCACAAAGCCTTTTGATTTTCTTTTTTTTTTTTTTTTTGTATCTGTAAATATCTCTGGGGGAATGAAGAGTTTGGGCCCGAGGTGGTTCTCTGCCTTTGTGCCAGGCAACATGGATGTATGTACACTTTGAAAAGATGCTGCCAGGCACAACTCAAAGATGATATTTGTTTTGCTCTAGAAAAGCTGCCAGTGCTGTTAATATGTACATCTGGAACTTGTTGAAACCTGGTGATAGGAACAACCACAAAAAAGCCACATGAAGAGTCTAAATAAGCAGCTCTACAATCCAACTTTTGAATGTCGTAGCATGAAACTGGACACCCAGGCACGAGGACTGAGAGTACAATACTGCCTGCTCACCAATGCAAGAGCTGCTAGCTCAGCTGTTCTGGATAATCAGGCTGCTTGCCTAAAAATAGATGTAAGAGATTGGCTTTTACTTGATATTTGCAGCTTTAAATCTTCCTCCTTCAGCCTTTTAACATGGAGCTGGCTGGATGCTTCTGTGTACTGCTTACCATGTAGGATAGTGTGGTAGAGATTTGGTTTCACTTTCTTCTTTCTCATTGAAGACCCATTTTGGAGAGGACAGATTGAAAACAAAATGTGTTTTAAAATTATTTGAGGTGGTTTTGCTTTCCAACCAATGGAGTAGAGACTCAGGAGGAAAAAATGACTGAGAGAGAAGGAAAACATGATGGGAATGCAGCATTTCTCACCTAGGTCAGGCTTTCCTGAAGGATGCTTAGTGATAGTGGGCTAGTACATGCTGGCTTTTCTCTGTCTTGAGCTATAATGCTATAATCTTGAAAGATAAACAGAGGAGGGGAGGTGCTCTGTACAGTGGATGAGAGTCACAGCTCAAGATCCCTCTATGATGTGGTCGTCTACTATTGCAACTGTATTTTACAGTGATATAAAATATGCAACTGGGATTACATAGATGTTAAGGGCAGACTTGTAGCTCATATCATGACTCTCATTTCTTACAATGTTGTCTAATTGTACCTGTTGAATCTGAATTTTTCAACCAACTGTCTGACTTGAGCTGGACACTTCTGTTAAGTCCAAAAAAAAGTCTGAATGTAATTCATCCATTTCCAGAGTATGCCTATGTAGAAAATGTCTATGTTTTTTTCTGCTTCCCTCTTTTGTGGGCTCTCTTGTGTGTTCTTTGTCTTTATTTTTCTTTTCCTT
Source organism: Erpornis zantholeuca (assembly GCA_013400515.1). Lineage (NCBI taxonomy): Eukaryota > Metazoa > Chordata > Aves > Passeriformes > Timaliidae > Erpornis > Erpornis zantholeuca. The sequence goes on from VZTN01011825.1 coordinate 267,133, forward strand.
TGGGATTGATATAATTGTTTTTCCCTTTAAGACTCTAAATAATATGTCAAGAATTCAGGTTTATTTGGATGTAGTCACATAGCCCCCATAATTGTTTAAGCAAATGTTTTGGAGATCCTGCACTACAAATTACTGGTGGGTGGGAGGAGTAAGTGCAGATGTCTGGAAAGCCCTGTTGGCCTTGGCACCTCCTGTACCACTGCAAAGCCCTAAAGTGATGTGCTGCAAAAAGTTTCCCTCTGGACTATCTGTCAGCTGAGGAGGAAAGTGGCATTCAGCAGCGGTACCCTGTCTTTATTTCCTCAGTACTGTTTCTGACCACGCCTGTGGGCTTTTTGGGAAATGTGCATATTTTTCTTTATTCTTTCATAAAGCTACCTGAGCACTACTGTGTGGATTGGGCCAACCTCCAAGAGATTTGGCTCCTGAAGTCTGAGGAAGTTTTGACCAACTTGTTAAATAATAGCTGGAGTGCATAAACCATTTACTGACTTGCTTAGTTTGAGCTGTTTTACTTTAAAAAAAAGGAACAAGGCTCCCCAAGGATAGGTGAAATTGAAATACAATTGCAGAGGAAAAAGATGCTTTTTGAGACAAATCAACTGTTTCCCTACATTCTAAAGCTTTTGAGGTAGATGACTGCCTCTTTAGATTTCTCATAGTCTTTGTAGACTACAAAGTAAGACAGAGGAAAGGCTGAAATGAGTGATATGTAGTTATGAGCAAATCAAGTATTTTAAAAGATGTGTTAGACATACTTACCACACTCCTACCTAGACCTGAAATTATAATGTTGAGAGGGAGGGACAATACCTATTGATGTCAAAAGGTGAAACAAAAAAAAACCCTAACCCAACAAGATGAAATGGTTCCTTTCAGAAAACACAGATACTTATTTATTCTAGATTTTTTGTCAACATGCAATGGGGGAAGGAGGAAATCCTAAAGGTTCATTTGAATTTAGTATTTGATATATTAGTCCTGCTCCTCTCTTTAATGCTTAAACTTCTGAACTTGCGCATTTCCTTCATAATTGTCTTTCCCCTGCCCCCTACCTGTGAAAATATCCTGAATAGCAGCTGAATTGAACATTTGAAATTATTTCTGTCACTTTGCCAGTGCTGTGTGGTTCCTTCACCTTTTCAATGGGATATTACAGGATAACTTGAGGTAGCATATACAGTGAATGGGTGATATTTTCCTGTCATATGATTAAACTTTGAACAAAAATCTTTGGGGCTTGTGTATGCATGAGCTATAATTCCTGCAGGGAGCTTATGGCCAAGCTTGCAGATGACTAAATCGATTTGTTTTCAGAAGTGCTGAATGGGTAGATAGCATGACTTCCCACTTGGCTCTTGCTTGTCTGATTTTTTTTTTTTTCTTCCTTTCAAATATTATTTTTCTCTAGAATACAGATAGGCCCTTGTTAATGTTCTCATCTCTATTTGGGCAAGCTCTCCAAGGGTGACCTTATAAAAGAATAATCTTTCATTTCTATGAAAAGAGCTTGTCTACTAAGGAAATCAGTTGGCTTGAAGACTTGTGATTGTATGTAACTGAGATCTACGGGAGAATAAAAAAAAAATTAAAAGAAGTATAAGCTATTCAGACTTAAAACTGTAATAAAAATAGGTTGTCAGCAACTGGTGTTCTTTTCATGCTGCCAACTTTCTGTTTATTACACTTTTGTCCATCTGCGTAGGTCTGCTGCTCTTGGAGCTTCCTAGTAAAAGGAACAGGATATTTTTCCCCCTAAAATCAGTATTCTGATGAAATCTGCAGACCAGCATAGATGAGGGAGTTGATTTTACCGTGTCTGTTTTCCCGCAGGCATTGTTCCAGAGTCTGTGTTTTGCTTGCAGTGTGTGAGGGCTGTGTTACAGCACGGGAAAGGGGAAAGAGGGGTTGAGTGCTGGCTGTGGGGAGAGAGGAGAGGAACTCTCTAGTACTGAAGAGTGGGCCAGAGGCGGAGAAGTGCGCGCGGCCAGTCTGGGCTCTGTGGGTCAGCCCCGGGAGGCCGGGACCGGCCTGGAGAGAGGTGTCCCGTAAGGGATGGCCCTCCAGGGGTCTGCGGCGTTCCCTCAGCCGCCGGGGAGCCTCTGCAGGGAACAAGCCTGTCTTAGCAGGCCATCGGCTCTTAGTGATTCAGCTAGAAAGTGATTTCAGCTCTTGCTCTGCGAGGCAGCCCCAGGCAGGACCGAGAGAGAGACGGGGAGTCCGTATTGCTCTTACCTAAGGAGAACTTCATTGTCCAGCACCTCACGAAGTGGGGGCCAGGGACGGAGCTCTCCTGGGAGGCTGAGGGAAGATACAGCAGTTCTTATGGGGATAAAAGGGTGGGTGTGAGGGGGTGGGAGCCAGTGGTTTACCAAGAATCTACGTAGAGTCTCTCAGAGGATCATGGTTCTGTTTTCTCTCACCCTCACCAAATGCTGCTTTTTCCAAGGGAATCTTGCAGGGGAGTTACACAATCGCTTTATCTATAGCAGGCCTCCCTCCATGGCAGGGGCTTGGTGAGTTTATCTGCCTCCACAAAAAGACGTGAACATACTTTTTTGTTAGAAATGACTTACAGGGAGGAAGCAGCGAACAAGGCACCTCCCTTTTCTGAATTCTGAAGAAGGAGGAAAAAGCAGTGATAACCTCTGATACCCAAGCTTTATAGTCTCTGGGCTAGGATGTACAGTGACATGGAAGCACATCTTTATAAAGTCAGAGTGCATTTCTGGTTTGGTCTGTGGTGGCCACTAAAGGCTTTATACTAACGCTGTTACCAGGGCAGCTGCATTATGGCACTGCTTACTTATTTATTCACTGTAGTGACAGTTACATTTCATGTAGCAGCTGCTGAAGCCAAGACTATTCAGCAAGGACAAAATGTGATAAAACTTCAAAGAGGTTTTCTTCTACGCTATTCTTTATATAGGAACAAATAGTTTTCTACTACTATTTGTAACTTTTCTTTTTGGTATTATCAAAGAAATTAATTAGCTACTAGTTAGGAGTGTCAAGTTCACTTTATAGCATTTGACTTTCTTATGTGTATCTGTTTTAGATTTATAAAACCTAAAGGCAGGAAAATCATTGCGATGATAGAAACAGCCCACGTCATGTTATGAACACTTTCAGATTTCCTTAATTCCTCTTAGTGTAATGAGGACTTAGCCTCTGGGCGCAGGGAGGAGAAAATCCAAATGTAGTATACAAGTGTTTTAGGAAACTCTTGACACATGCAGAAAATGGCATCTGTTTTGGAAGGGTTACTGATTGCTTCTACTTTTTAGCTAAGCTTTGATGGGGAAAGGGCAAACTCCATCTTGGAGGATACCAATAAGAATTTCAGGTTAGTGAGCAAATATGACCAGAATGTCTGTGGCTTAAGTGTCGTTATTCTGCTGTTATTTTTCAGTGTAGGCATTCTTGTTTTGCTGGAAACTAAATTAGACATATCTGTCAGTTGTCGGGGTTTTGGGGTTTGTTTTTGGTTGGGTTTTTTTCTTCTTTCTCAGTTTTACTCTTTTTTAGTGGGTGCATTTTATTGGTAGGTTTTTGTTGTTGCTTGTGATTTTTTACTTTGAGACTGGAGGTAGTAAACTTGTGTGGCTGTAACTGAAAGTTCTGGGTTTGGTTCCTGCTGGAAGCCATGCTCTGATGAGTGGATCCAATACATTTGGTCACCAGCATAAAAAAAAGCCCTGGCCTAGGCTGCATTCAGCCTGGCTGGGGAGTTTGTGATGAGGCTTGCAGGGTCTTGTGGTGGCTGACTCGAGACAGACCTGCTCCCTGCCTGTGGCAAAGGTAATGGTGCAGTGGGCCAGTCTGCTTTTGGGAGCTGATTCCAGAGCATAGGATAGACAATTCATCATCCTTTCTCTGTCTGCATGAGGAGTTTGGCTACTGCCCAGCAAAGAATGACACAGGAAAAGGTTTTTTGGCCCATTTCTGTGAATGATATGTCACAACCTTCACTTTAAAACTGATACTAACTACTTTATTGCATACTTATTTCTCTCAACTTTGAAGGAAGGTGTCTATAACTTCTGGGGAAGTACCAACACTAGGCTCTCTAGACAGTAAACACCCCTTCCAAGGTAATAGATGCTGTTTGTATAATCAAATCCTGCCATAAATTGCTACCAAAGGCTTCTCAGGTTTTCTCACAGTTGAGTAATGGCGGCTCTGAGAAAATACCTTTGATTCAGGATTTGCTGCCTATGATAAAGAACATAGAATTGATACTTGCATTTTACATGCTGAAGGTCCATGAAAAGCAGTGATATTTTGTCTTCAATACATATACATAGGACACCAATAAAGTGACCAAAATGAACACTAATGTGATATCTCAAGATGTTGCCCTCTCACCTCTCGTTTTTCATGAGTGATCACATAGCTGTAGTGATGGAAAACAAGCTGCTATATTTAACATTATTTTTAATATGCATCAGTAACTGACATATGTTTGATATGTTTAGCTCTAATTAACAGGTTTCCAAATTTATATAATCTAGCTTTTTGTAAGTGTTTATTTTTGTGCAGCACATGTAATGTTATATTCACAGAACTGGTCAGAAATTGTTCAACAAAACAAATGTGAGAAAGTGGCAACTTGTTGAAGCTTTCTTAGGGAATGTGGAATTTTTCATGAAAAGCTTTTTTTCCTGAGAAGTTCTGACATGCCTTCAGTATGGGTTCTGATCTGAGGAAGGAAGAGACTGCTACCCTGGGGTGTAGGAAACTGAAGGAGCTGATATGGGATGTTCTCCATTTGGCAGAGTGGGTAGATGATCCTGGTGAATCTTATCTCTGGCTCATTTACATCCCAAGAGGGAATGCAGCAATGCTAAGTGTCAAACAGATCCTGTGTAGATCTAATCACAGCAAAAATTAAGCTTCTGCAAGTAATAAAGCCCCTGTTTGAACTGTTGCTGTCTTTGTAGGATGGGTGACAGTGAGTGCTGCACACAGAGCTCATGGATGGCCTGGGGCACTTGGAACCTGCCTCTGACTTCATGTGACAGTCCTGGCTCCTCCTTCAGCTCAGCCACTCTTTGGAAATGAGACCCTGCCTCCATAAAGACCTGCTCCCTGCCAGAATGCTACAGGGATAATTTTGTCTTAGAGGGCTTCCTCTGGGCCAGGAGTCAGGGGTGGAATAAACAATGGAGTCTTTTACCAGTCTCTTTGAAGGTACCTGGGGGAAAAGCCATGCCCCAACTCCTCCCTGCTCCCCCTCACCCCAAACCTCATGCTCATTTAATTCCTTTTGAACTTTGGATATCAAACATAAAATGCTGGACCTGGTTGTCCTCAGTCACACCAGTCTCAAAGAACATAAATTCACAGGAGCTGGTGAGAAGTTTTCCAAGCCAATTTATCTACCTAAAGGCTTATAGGATAAAGAGGCACAAAAAACTTTCCTTGCTTTTCAGGTCAGGATTTTTAAAAGGCAGCTGCCTCTGCTGATTGTTGGCAGGTCCCAAGGAAGGGGCTGCATTCAGGGGCAGGTGGGACAAACTCACAAGGATGTTTGTGCAAGTCTCCATCAAGTGAAGCATTCTTGCAGGGTGTTTGTGATGGAAATGGTCTAATTTGCCTTGAGTACATATTTTTGCCCTCTTTATTTCCTAACAGAAATAGCTGAAAAATTCTTTCCCTATAGATAAACTTCTTAGAAATAAGTTTGCTGTGGTTCCTCTAACACCAAATGTTTCTGCACTGGGGTCCAGTGGAACCAGAACTTGATACTGCTGTGCTGCCCGAGGTGTTCAGAAAGTTCACTAAGTTATGGATGTGGCATTGCTGCTTGTCATGCTTACTGAGCTTTCCTTTGGCACTGGAGCTGGTAGTTCTACTTTTCTGATACCCCAGGCACGTAAAATAACTTCATTGTTTGGAACCCCATGTCTTAGCTGTGCTCTGTGCAGCTGCTCTCTCCTACGTGATAAATGTAAAGAAAGCATCAACATCTCACTTCTGGCTCCCCTACTTGTTGCAGAAGTTTCAGTAAATCACTGACATATTCTCTGCCTGTATAGCATTTGGCTTTTTTTTTTTTTTTTTAAACCGAGCTCTGTATCTTTGAAATGTGATGCCACGGTTTCCATCATTACCTTCCCTACACAGGGTCTGATTTTGAAACACACATTTCCACTATGGTGAAACCATCTGCTACGTGTGGGGAATTAGCAGTACTAGGCATAATGTTTCTTTATAGTATCTAGAAATGTGCCCAAATAGTGCAATATGATCGGGTATAATAAGATTTAAATGCCTGTTCAGTGCATAGATCTGCAGTAAGGCCATTTTCACATCATCTTGCATTGGCTCACATTATGTTGTATTGAATTTCATTTCAGGTTTTGTTTGCTGGTGTCATACAGGACCTGCTGTTGTTATTACCTCAGATACCTGTGTTTTTAATAATAGTGCTCTGAGATCCAGATATAGTTGAATTTACATGAATGAACCATGAATGTGTTATAAGCTGCCTTGTATTTACTGGACACTAAAAGCATACATGTGGGTAGTTACTGTAGAGTAGTAAATGTGCTGTAAATTTACACTTAACCTCCCAGGTGGAACCTGTTTGTGGAGCCATATCTAAGGGTGGACAGGAGTTAGAATAATATTATTCTTGTTCTTTTCATAAATCCATAGTATTTATAGGGCTCTGAGCAACCTGTATACTTATTTTCACAATTGCTATCTATCTTTAAAGGCTTCTATTTTCTTTCCTTTTATTTTAGCATGTCTCATATACAAACCTGGGTGCATTCTTTTCATACAGTATTGAATTACACTTTCATGGACATCATACAAAATGCTCCCCTCCCCCAGTAGTTGGTGGCAATTTTGTGTCTTTTTAAGCCTTAGGTTCCTTTAAAATATTGGCTATTCCCTAGCCCATGATTTGTAGGTAATTATAATCTGTGATTTGCAAAAGTTAAAACTGAGGCAGAGAGGTTAAATTGCTGCAGATGTAGTGATACAGCAGTAAAGCATGAATTAATCATTGCAAGCATCCTTGTAGAACCACTAGTACAGAATCTTGTCAGGCATCTAAAGAGTGTGTGGCTTCCCAGCTCCCAGTCCCTAAAACTGCACCACTAATCTTCAGTGTCCCCTCTGTTTTTCTTGTGTCCCTGATGATGACTATTCATCAAGAATGATGTATGCTAAGCTATTAGTTACGTTTCCTTACTGTCAGAATAGAAAAACTACTGATGTTGAAAGATGTGGGGACACCTTTTGCTCCCTCCCTCCTTCCTGTTTCTGCAAGCATTTTGCAAATTATCAGTGTTGAAAGAAGTCATGAGGAAAGGAAGATGAACGCATGACTGAAGAAAGCTTGAGATGCTAGAAACCTGATAAGCTTCTGATGTCCTTTAGCTTCCTGGCATGCTGTAAGGGACCAGAAATCTGTTTTTACTATTTCTAATTTTGTGAAATGCTGTTGGCTGAGAAAAAGAATGTTGAGGCCAAAATATTGGTTATGAAATGCTTTATCTCCCTTTTTGTTCCAGCTGATAGTGTCCAGAAAAAGCAAATGTTTCACATGGATCCTTGGAGTTCTATGCCAACTTATAGAGAAATGTGACTCCATTCTCAGCACATCAGAGCAGGAGTTCTATCACACATTTGCTATTACAGATCAGGCTCTCTCCATACCAGAAGATTGATGTGCTCTCTAATAATTTAATAGTAATAATTATTATCTAATAATATCAATTATATAATTTTATATTTGATTGTATTTAAAATATTATCTAATAATATAATTATCTAATAAAAAAACTCCTTTGATTCTGATCCACTTTTCTTCAGTGAAATTATGCTCACAAGAAAAATCAAACCAGGTTTTATTTCCTTTTAGAACAACTCCCTGCCTCTACTGCAAAACAACACAATGTCTAGCAAGAGTGGGATTTAGGCTGTGGTGTATTACAGTTGTTGCAAATATTCATCTTGGCACCATGCCAAGCGGTTAGAGAACATTTCATCTCTACAAAGAGATGAAAGAAGTACAAAAACCTAATTGGAATTGGTGTCATTGAGAGGAGTGGGAGGATTTAAGGCTAATATCTAATAACTACAAGCTGTGTTCATCTGCTATTTGTGTAAGTGAAGTACATGGAAAGAGCAAGATGGCTTCTGAAAGAGCCTTCACAATAACGTATAGAATACATGTTGAAAACATTTTTATTTCCAGAAGAAAGGCTTGAATCTACTTTGTGCTGTCTTTTATTTGAAATCAATAACAAAAACCGGGTTTGCTTGGTAGATTTCCCCAAAAGAGGAGTACTGTCAGCTCTTGAAATGATAGATGTAATTTTTCCACCTCTCTTTCTCCAGACTCTTTAAATACATTTGGGTCTGTGTTGGACCTAAGCAGTGTGAAGCACTAAGCATTTCCAAGGGGTTTGTGACTTATGGGCAATGTTGGCTGGACCACAGCATCATTCAGTCCTGCTGCTGTCGTGTCTCTTGTCTGTGTGCTGGTGTTACAGCTGGTGAGAGTACTCCAAATGCAGTGCTCTCTGGGGTCCAACTGGTAGCTTTTTGGGGAGGCAATGCTCTGACCTGGATCATGGTTTCAAGCTTTCAAGCCCGTTTTGTGCAACTGCTGAAGGTGCACCAAGATGCTTAGATATTATTCTCCAGTGACAGATTCAAATGAGCACCCTACAGGCAGGAGGCTTTTATGCTGTTCTCCCCCCCACCTGATTTCCCTGCCCTGTAAATATCGTATTTTGCATCCCTCAGTACTTCTGTAGAGCTATGCCCTGGTGCCATGGGAAGAGTGGTGCACAGCTTCTGGCAATGCAGCACTTCCAAAGGATATTATGGAGTTACCTAAAGTTTTGTTGCTCTCAGCTGTTTTCTTAGACTTTTTTTGGGGGGTATTTCTAATCAATTGCTCAGTCTAGTAGGGTGGTTGGCTACGTACAGACCAATATACATGGTAATAGTACCCTGACTGACTGGGGTGTATCCAAGTAGATTGAGAAAAGTTGCAGCCAAACACATGGCTTTCACAGCATGTGCCAAGAACCGCTTTATTCCTGCGGCATCCTACAGCTACAGGTAGGGTGGACAAGATGTGAGTGAAAGAAGAGAGGCAACACAACGTTATCCTTGTTGAACAAGATGGAACATGTCTGTTTATTCCTAGATACACAGGATTACATTTAGGACTCTTAAGAGAAGCAACTGCTGAAGTCAATCCCACTTTTGCCTAGAAAATGGACAGGCTGTCTCTTGGTGACAAAGACCCTCTGACAGGCATCAGAGCAAGTGAAGCTTGCTGTGTCACGCTTTGTGGAAAATAAGATTGGACTCATTCTATCAATCTCCTTCTCTAAACCTCAGACCTTTTTTTGTTCTGCTGCATAC
>VZTN01011831.1:0-14635 GCA_013400515.1 Erpornis zantholeuca
GTTGCAAATGTAAGTAGAACACCTGTCCAGTGTTTGAGCTAATAAAATTCTGAATTTCAGATCCAGAATGTTAGCTAAATCTTCCATAGGACTGCTGTCACACTTTTCTTTGACATGTTTTTTCTAGGCTGAGATTTTAGAGTCTTAGCTATTTCGTGTCATGAACATGAAAATATTTGTGCAAAGAGCTTAACTGAAACCAATGTGCCTGAAGTTGGGGAAAGATTGAGTCAAAGTTCTTACTTTTTGGTTGTGGATGAATAAATTATGCCTTTCTGATTCTTACTAGCTTGAAATTTACTAATCTAGAAATATTTTGTTTTCAGTAGAATTATTTGGGACCAAAACTGAAGACTGAAATCATATATTTGGAAACTTTAACTGATCATTAAAGAGCAAATAAATATTGTTTCAGAATTGCAGGATTTCAAAATCCCTTTTCTATATGTGTGAAGACTTCACTCTTCCAAGCTGAAGCAGAAATGATGCTTTTCATAGATGATGATTAGATGATTTTCATCTCTTCTGTAACCTGGGTTTTGCTTTGTCAGGATGTTGAAGTCAAATGGGTTGAGTATCAGAATATGGTGAACTACCTCATGCAGTGGATCAGACACCATGTCGCGATAATGTCTGACAGAACATTTCCCAACAGTCCTGTGGAATTGAAGGTGAGGTGTGGTGCTTTAAACTCCATGTTGGAATTACACTTTATCTTACTGACTTAAAGCATACTTGAACAAATGCTGTGCTTGTTGATTTATACAATCAAGTCAACTGTAGAACAGTACTACTCCTTAATCTTTTCAAAGTATAATCCATCCATTGCTAGCAAATGAACAATCAAAAGCAAATCTTTAGCATGTCACTGATTGTTTTTTGTAGAACTCTAGTTGAACTGTATAAAGGTAAGCTTGTGAAGTATATTAGGAGAGGGTTTAGAGACTGATATTATATTCACTGTAAATAAAAGTTGTTATTTTTCATGTTTCTGTAGGCACTTTATAATCAATATTTACAATTTAAAGAAACAGAAATTCCACCAAAGGAGACAGATAAATCAAAAATTAAACATCTATATAAACTGCTAGAGGTAAGTTTTAACATGCATTGAAATGTATAGAAGTCCCTTTTCTGTGGCTTAAAATAACAAGTACATATGAATTGTTAAGGTCTGGATAGAATTTGGACGCATCAAACTTTCTCAAGGCTACCATCCAAATGATATAGAAAAAGAATGGGGAAAGCTGATTATTGCCATGCTGGAAAGAGAGAAGACCCTTCGGCCTGAAGTGGAGAGGTATGCTAGTGAATATTTGACAGGCTTTGTTAATGTATTTTCTGTTGTTTTAACCCACATTGAAATTTGTAAATATCTTCTTCTATGATAATGTTCATATTATTTTTCTAGATCAAGTATTTCTGCCTTTGTTCAAGGTCTGAAGTTCTCTACCTGCTCGAGGCAGGTCCCAACAGAAACAATTTTGGTGGTCTCAGAAGGTTGATGATCTGTGCCTCAGATCATCAAAGCACTTATCCGCATACATAGCCACTTCCTTTGTGCAGTTAGTCAAAGCTAGGTTTATATCACTTTACTGTCTCATTTCAACTTGATTTCATATAGGCACCATCCTCACCCTTTACATGAAATGTGTATTTTTCTTGGTGCACAGCACTGTAGGCTAACATCCTGTGTAGAGGTTGTTTAAAAAGTTAGTGATACTTGAGAGCACAAGTGTTTAGATGTGCAAAGGCATAGTAGCCTTCTGTGATAGTAGGCTGTGTGACACTTTTGTACATCACTGATGACATACTGAGCATGGTTAAAGTCGTGATGCAGTCTGAGAGCATTTTTAATGGTATGTCTTTTTAAGTTCTATGGGAAGCACAGGTGCTATCCATTCATTAGTTAAAAAACCCACTTAAATGATTTTTGGGGCTTCTACCTGTGGGTAGATAGAGACACCTGTATCTGGATTCATTCTGCTTTACTTTATACATCCAAAGGAGGCATCTAACATCTGAATTGCTTCCTAGAGAATCTTGTTGCTGACTTTCTGGTGACAGCAGGGTGACCTATCTCTTTGGTTTAGGTACCAGAAGCTAGGTGTGAGGAATCCAGATCCTTGTATAGGAAGTTCTCAGCAAGAGAGATTTCAGTCAGAGGACATCCCAAAGACGGTCAGAGTTGATTAAACATATGTCATGCTTACAAAAGCAAGAGCATGACTGAAATGGCAGATTCAGTAGGAGGTGTTGATCCACAGCATCCTACTGTGGAGCAAGTTCCTATAGAGGAATACAAAATTGTCCACACCATACTGAGTTTTCCCTCTTAAGCAGAGCAGAGCACTGGAAAGCAGCAGCAGAAATACAGCCTGCTAGATCTTGTAGGTTAATCTGTCTCAACCTGCCAAAAGCAAAGTGTCTGGCTTCACTAAGAGAAATTCTGTTCATACTTGCAGAAAGCTGGATTATCTTTTTGAGAATGTGTGTAAATGACATTAGTTTATTTCTGTTTTGTTCATATGATGTGAACGCAGATAAACAAACATGACCCTTTCTTCCCATATTTCAGGAAGAGTAAACACACTTAAAAGTGACAGATCATGTGGTAATGGTCTCACTACATGTGGTGGTCACTGTAAAATGAGAGAGAGAAAATTTCATTTAGTGATTCTGGTTTAATCACCAAGTTGAAAGTATTGATTGATGTAGATATAAGAATATCATCCATGTTTGTTGCACTGGTTACCAGTGCATCTCATCATTATGAGGTGTTGATACAGCTGCTGGGGTGAAATTTGATTGTGGCAAAAATATGACTTCAGCCAATACTGAAATCTGGTAAATAATAAAACTTTGCCTGCAAGTCTGGTGAATACATATCAAATTATCAACACAATCAGACATTGTGTGGCCTGGTTGGTGTATGGGATCAAAATTAATATGGTGTCAATGAGGAGAGTGTCAAACTGAGCTCTAGTTTGCAAAACTAGCAGAGTTTGGCATTGCTGCAGGGGTGTGTCTGTGCCTTTGCTGAGCTCTTCTGCGTAAACAGTCACCTTATGGAATGGGTGTGGTCGTTCAGGAATCCTAAAAGCAGGGGGTGAAATACTGAAAAAATCACTCCAGCCCAAATTCTGAGTTAAAATGTAAACTTAAGAGCAGTGATCAGATTTTTCTTACTTATTTCGTGGTCAAAACAGCTAGAAGCAATTGGCTGTGAATGTGGAAGAAGATGAAGGGAAGTTTTCAGGGCAGTGTAGTGGGACAGGACAGTTAGTGAAGATGCATGCTTGGACAGCAGAGGAGTGATCATAGCTTGGATGGTGTAGGGGAGTCCCAGATTATATTGTTATGAGCTGATTAACCACGATACTCCCCCAGTTTTATTGTGCAGTTCCATTTGAAGAAAAAGGAGTTAGCCCAGCCTGGAAGTTATTTGTACTCTACAATCGAGCGTGGAATTCTCACTTCACTTATTTTTAAAACTTTCCACTGAAGAGTCTGAGAGACACCGCAAAGAGTTCTTTTAGTTCTTATTTGGTTTATAGTTATTTAGTGACACTTAAATAAAATATTTGGTGTGTCTGTTTCCTAGAGACGCCCCACTGTTGCTGCCTAGTCTGTACTTGCAAAGCTTTAATGCAAGGTAGGGAAGCCAAAAGGTAGTGTACATAGCCCCAGGTAAAATCCTTTGAAGAGCTGGCAGAATATTAATTGCTGGGTTTTAAAATGTGCATACTGAAGCCTATATAAAGGAGGAGTCTAGGTGTTTCAAAAGCCAGTAGTGGAATTTTATCCCTAGAAGCTGTATATTTTGCAGGAGTTTTATCTTCGTTTTCAGCAAATGCAAAGAGAAGAACTGTGCTCTGGATGTAAAAATGAATAGCAGTAGCTACAGCTATCATAGCAGTGATTCGCTGTTCAGCAACAGCACTAGCACTCGAACCAGTGTTGACTCTAATGAGAATTTCCTTTCTGTTAATTGTGGTCCCACGCTGATAAAATCTTGTATAAGCTTTGGTAATGGAACTTTAGAAGGGAACAGGTAACTTGGCATATGCATTTGTGTTTTGTGTTAGATGCTGTTGATTAATTTGTTTGTTTTTAAAGTCATGCAACATGATTGTAAATATAAATAACATAGTACTTATTTATTTTCCTAAAATGCTTTGGCATCACCTAGGTTGGAAATGCTGCAGCAAATTGCAAACAGAATTCAGCGGGACAGCCGGAGCTGTGAGGACAAACTGATACTTGCCCGGAACGCTCTGCAGTCTGTAAGTCAGTCAGTGATTTCACTTGTCTGTATTCATTGACTTATACAAGCAGTATGGCAAAAAAAAATCTCAAGGATTTGTGAGGGCAACCTTAATAGCTACTACTTCTATTCTCATTGTACTGTTAAGATAGCATTTTTTCAAGAAAATTGCACGTGTTGCCTAGAGTGAGTTCCGTTACCAATTTTTTTTTGGTCTGTAGTTAGATAAAATGCTTTACAATTGTTTCAAGATCAGAATAAGTTTTTAGGAAAAAAGAAAAGAAATTCTTAGAGCTGATGTCTCTTTGTTTTAGCTGCAAGACTTATGACTTTCTCATATTTATTAAGGACACCAAACGGTTGGAGTCAGGGCTCCAGTTCCAACATGAGGCAGAGATAGCTGGGTATCTGCTTGAATCTGAGAATCTTCTCCGCCAGCAAGTGATTGATGCCCAAATTCTTATTGATGGAAAATACTATCAAGCAGACCAGCTTGTTCAAAGGTACTTTACAGTATGCTTATGTGAGTAAATAAATGTCCCAAATATGGATTCCCATTATGGACCAAATGTTCAGTTCTGTATGCATAAGCTTCGTGTCACTGGGCACCCAAATACCAGGTATTCTGGTTGGCACATTGCACACAAATATTGAAGACAACGGGAGCTATTTGTACTCATTTATGCAAATGAAGTCAACCCCCTGAACACGACTTAATGTTTACTAGATATCCGTGTGTAAAGATGTTAGCTTGTTTTATTGCACATAAAATACATTTAGAATTTACTAACTTGGGTTTTTTAAAAGGAAGCAAGATTTCTGGGGACAGCTGTAGGTGTATTAGCAGGTAATAAGTGGGGTAACATTAGGTTATGTGTGGCACTGTGTACAGTGTTGGCAGAAAAAAGCATTTAAACTGCATAATTCTGTTTTATGAAGAAGTGGCTTCAAAGTTTTTTTGGGATTCATCCTTGGACTGATTGAGATGAAGTGCATAACTCCTTGGCAGTGAGCTGCAGGTGTTTGATCTACTGCAACATGTAGTGTCTTGTAAAATTTCTGGTTTGCTGATTGTTCCCTGGAATTGTGTATAGTGCATGTTAGGGCCCATACCATTTTTTCAGTCATTGCCTGATTTCTGCATTTCTTATCTGTATAGAACTCTAAGCTGACATACCCTGTATTTTCTGATAGAAATACTTGTTTATAAATATTTAAGTGCAACTAAAGTGTAAGCGATGATGTGAGTTCATATCACCATTCAGTTGATTACAATAAACCTTAGTCATGAGCATTCATTGGGGTTTCTTTTTAATTTTATCTTTATAGAGTTGCAAAACTTCGTGATGAGCTGATGGCCATACGGACCGAGTGTTCTTCCGTGTACAACAAGGGGCACGCACTGGCCACAGAGCAGACAAAGCTGATGATATCAGGAATAACCGAAAGCTTAAACTCAGGATTTACAACAAACCTAACCCCTGAATTAAATGCTGCAATGACCCAAGGTTTAACACCTACTTTGACTTCTTCCAGTTTGACATCTGGCCTTTCATCAGGTCTTTCTTCCAGACTGACGCCAACCATCGCTCCCGCTTACCCACCAGGCATCCCACCGCGGTTAATTCAGAGCTATGTGACAGGAGTGGACAGTGGGACTCTGCAAACACTCAAACTGATGCAAATCAGGAAACCTCTTATGAAATCTGCTTTTGTCGATCAGAATTTAACAGAAGAAGAGGTGAACATGAAATTTGTCCAGGACCTATTGAGCTGGGTGGAAGAAATGCAGGTAGCAATCTTTGCAGAGACAGTCCGCTTTTAATTATTATGTTTACTGTTTGGAGATCATGGCTAATCTTTTCTTCCTGTTTGTAAGGTTCAACTTGATCGAGCAGAATGGGGTTCAGATTTGCCAAGTGTTGAAAGCCATTTAGAAAATCACAAAAATGTCCACAAAGCTATTGAGGAATTTGAATCCAGCCTTAAAGAAGCAAAAATCAGTGAGGTACTGCACCATGTTCTTTATTTCTTTGATTACGTTCTTACTGGGGGACCCATAAGCTAATGTTGAATTTTAGAACTGTGTTTGGATTTCACAGTCTTACCTTTATTTCTGATCTCTATGTGACTTATGATGAAAGCAGATCTAATGGTTTAACATATCTAACCTTTTTATTGTCTTTTGATCTCATATACCAAATACAGATCCAAATGACTGCCCCTCTTAAACTCAGTTATGCAGAAAAACTGCACAAACTGGAGAGTCAGTATTCAAAGCTCTTGGTAAGTTAACCCTACCTCTTCTGTGTTCAGCTTTTTAGTGAGCATAATTTCTGATAAGGGATGAGCTTTAAATTCTAATTCTTGTAAATCTTTTCTTTTTGATAAAGAACACATCAAGAAATCAGGAAAGGCATCTAGATACTCTTCACAATTTTGTGTCTCGTGCTACTAGAGAGTTGATATGGCTGAATGAAAAAGAAGAGGAAGAGGTTGCATATGACTGGAGTGAAAGAAACCCCAACATAACAAGAAAAAAGGAATACCATGCAGTATGTATTGCTAGTATAATCCAGAGAGAATTATTAAGAATCTTTAATAACTAGAGAGAGTTCTAAAACTTTTTCTTTTTTGTCCGAAAAAGGAATTAATGAGAGAACTTGATGAAAAAGAAGAGGTTATTAAATCAGTACAAGAAATAGCTGAGCAGTTGCTTCTTGAAAACCACCCAGCCAGGCTAACCATTGAGGTAAGTTTGTAAAACCAGCACCAAAACAGGAAAAGATTTGCAATTTAAAAGAGCTGAGTTTTGGGGGAAAAGAAAGGAAGTGCAAACTTAGAGAAGATTGAACAAGACTCTAAATAAAGGGGCCTTTTAAAATTTCCTCTTCAGCATCTCTGTTGTATTTATCTTCCAGTTTCCAAAAAGTAAAACCACTTTTATAAAGTTAGGTTACACCTTGGATTGCTTAGATGGAATTTAAATGTTTCTGGTTTTGCATTCAACTTCTAGAGTTGTTGATACAAATAGCATTGAAAGACTGAGAGCACAGAACAGTTCTTATGTGGTTTCTCTCCTGTTGGATTGAAAGAAGTTCCAGTAAGGACTTTTCTTGTCACTTACTGTATGTGCAGGTTCTATTATGATTTAGGGTTGGTTTTGTAACTTATTTGTCAGTGAATTATGAAACTTGTTTGGATGTTAAAAATCTGATATGATTTACTTCAGGCTTGAGTCTAGCTCTGTGTTATAGGTAAGCAATTTACAGAAAATTTATTCTGGCTGTTGTAGGGTCATAACAGGTTTTCAAAGGAGAATGTAAAACACTTTTCCTTGTAGACCTTCAAGGAAAGAGTAGATACAGACAGTGGGAGGTAAAGACTGGAACAGTAAAAAGCCAATTTATTATACAAGAATGAAAAAAGTCAGAGGGAATGTATTTTTATTGTTCTTCAGCTCTGCGAGTTTACATCTGCAAAACTGGGAAACATGAAGAAAACTCCTCCCTTCCTTCCTTCTCATGCCATCTACTCTGAATAATAAATGCCATTTTATGTAATGTGGGCAATTCTATTCTTTAAAAGCATAGGCTGTTCTAATTGGTGTAGTGCATAAATGCACTAAGGATGCATGTTGTGAAACCAGGCCATCGTGGTGAAGATGACTGTGCAGGCTATGCTGTCTCCAGTAGTGCTAAATTGGGGTATTTATAAAAAATATACTTTTAAAAAAAATCTTTTTCTGCAGAACAATATATGCATATATTAGTGCGTCAGTTTGAAATTCCCGAAAGCCAGCGGCAAAACCGTTTTGAAGTGGGAATGCCAGGAATCGAACCCCCGGGATGGGGGGCATTTCCCCGGGGCAGGAGCGCCCCCTGCGGGCGCAGCCCCGCGGGCGCTGGCGTTGGTGCGCGGCTGTGACCCAGAATCGGGCACCGACCCTGCCCTCAGTGCCTCTTCGGTGTACCAACCGCATCCAGGCAGCACTACAACTGCTTTGACCGAGTAAATAGGGACACACAATTGTAGATGAGCTTAGACTGGAGGAGTTGTACTCCAGCTCCTGCTGGAAGCTCTGGTGGGGATTTGTTTGGCCAAATTCTGACCAGGCCAGAGGATGGCTATTTCACAGCTCCTCAGGGCAAGCTTTGTTATGTTTGACTATGCTGTAGTGACAGGGTTTCTTTCCCACATCTAATTGGAATTTTCTGTGCTGCAGCTTGTTTTTTCAGGGTGAGGTGGTCTGATTTAGCTGTTTGTGTTGGCTGCATTCCTTTTGTGTTTCCTAAATTCTGTAACGATATGCAAGTTTTAATTTTCATTTCCATTTGTAAAATATATCTCCCTTCCTCAAAGGCATATAGAGCTGCAATGCAGACACAATGGAGCTGGATTCTTCAGCTGTGCCACTGTGTTGAGCAACATTTGAGAGAAAATGCTGCATATTTTGAGGTAAGAAAGTAAATCAATCAGAATATGAAATGTTTTAGGTTTTGTCCCTAGTCAAAAAGTTCCGCCAAAAGCGCTAGTTACTCTCTCACAGTAATTGGAGAGCTGATATTTGTCTTGTACAGTCACTAGATGATAAGCCTTGTTCCCAAACTGTTGCCACCAGTCTGTTCCTTCACTACAGTTATATCAGTTCACAGCAGATGACAATCTGGCCTGAGATTTTTTCAGTGCTGCAGCTGCAAGTGGAGACTCTGAGAATGAAACCTTGTTCTCTCCCTGTTGTGCATGACTGCTGTCAGTAGAGCTTTTGCAGTTGATGCAGCATGGGGTGTGGTTAGTGATGGCCATGGGGGAGCATGTTCTAGATGGTTATTCCAGGACTACTCACAGCAAAATGGAATGTGCAGCATTAATAATAAACAGAGCAGAGAACACCCTGACAGCAGACACATTCAATGAAACACCCATCTGATTGTCTCATTGTCATCCATGCACACACTCAGCAAATCATGCAGTTACTTGCATGAGGATGATAGATGGAGGAGTTTTTTTGTTGGTTTTGTTTATTTGTTTGAAAATCTACTAATTTAAAACATTTAAATTATTAGGATTAATAGATCCTTAGTGTCTTCTGGGTTGTTTGGTTGAAGAGAAAGGGAGGTGATGAAGGGGTGAGATGCCTTTGGACTGAGAAGGGTGAGAACCCAAAGTTAGGAAAGGGATATTGGAGAAGACAAAGCAATTTGAACTCCTAGTGATAGGGGGAAGAAACTGGAATTCTAGATTTAAGAAATGGGGCTTAAGGGAAAGAATGGGATTTCCCTGGACTCCAACACCTTCCCAGTCGTGCTTAACCAGGACCCTTTATTTGGCATGCAGATACCCTTGCAGAACTGCCAAGTGTGGCAGCTCATTTCCCTTCCTGCACGAAATGTTTGCCCCAGCTGTGCTGCCTGGATTTTGCAACTAGTGTCTACAGTTTGCAGGCTTTGTCTGTGCTTTCTATATGACAGTAATTGTAATTCCAATGAAAGCAAGATTGACTTAATAAATATTTTTCATTGGAGGAATGGCCATTAACGGTAGGCTCAATGACTGCAGAATTAATTTTGCATGTAGCTCTTACCCTGAATAGCTAGTGTTACAGTGTGTGCCTTTTTGAAGAGTACATTTAGGCATGAGATCATGAGTAGTTGACTGTAGTGCAGTGGTCACTTCAAGTGATGAAAAAAGGTTGTTTTAAAAGACAGCACTTGAAAACTTCAGTATAGCTGATTCCTTATTTTTTTAAGTTGTTTTAAAATAACCCAGATAATTATTTCATCCTAGTTTTTCAGTGATGCCAAAGAAGCCATGGAATATTTGAAGAATTTGAAAGATACCATATACCGAAAATACAGTTGTGACAGATCAAGCAGCCTTCATAGGCTGGAAGACCTTGTTCAGGAGTCTATGGTAAGATCTATGGTAGGGTCCTATTAGCAGGAGTTACAATGAAACAAGAAGTATGCAGGTTATAGTAGGATTTAAAATGTGTTAAGATTATTCCTTTAAAATGAAGGGAAAAGTGTTGATTTTTCAGAACTTGTAAGTAAATTACTGCCTTTCATAACTTTAAAATACAGCTTTATTTATGTATATTTACAGTACCAGATATGGGAAGACAGTGTCTTCAGAAAGATACTTTGTTTTAGTAAAATGTGTTACTTTTTGTAAACACAGTAGAAGGAGTCAGAGAAAAAAAAAGCATTACAGGATCAAAGGGGCAGTAGTGTATTCTGGACATCTCTTATGACATATTCTTTTCTTAACTGTTCTAGGAAGAAAAAGAACAGCTCTTGCAGTATAAGAGCACAGTAGCAGGCCTTGTGGGAAGAGCAAAGGCAATAATTCAGCTGAAGCCAAGGAACCCTGACTGTGTACTCAAAACATCCATTCCAATTAAAGCCATCTGTGACTATAGACAAATTGAGGTTAGAAACTAAAATTTCCTCAAACCAATTACAGATGTAAGAATTCAGCTAAAGTTTCATTAATTACCATGTTTCTGGAGAAAGCTGGGCTGTAAATTTCTTCCACCCTAGTAAACAAGACCAAATCCTTGGGTTGGAACATTGGTTTTGTTGTTCTGTTGCTTATTTGTTGACAGCATTTGCAGAAGTGCTTTGTACAATTATTTTGTAATGCTTGGCTCATCAAATTATTCTGCTTTTCTGTTAATACTAGATAACTATTTACAAAGATGACGAGTGTGTATTAGCAAACAATTCCCATCGTGCTAAATGGAAAGTCATTAGCCCAAGTGGTAATGAGGCCATGGTTCCATCTGTATGCTTTACAGTTCCTCCACCAAACAAAGAAGCAATAGATACAGCCAACAGGTAGGGACAAAGTAAAACTACCTATTTTGTATTAAAATCCGCTTACATGAAGCTTGGGTTAAAAAAATATCTCATGGTTTTTGTTGGGTTTTTTTTTAAATTTTTTGTGTTTTCATGTGTTACCCTGACCTGAAGTTGAATTTTTTTTGTTTCAGGATTGAACAGCAATTTCAGAATGTTCTGGCCCTTTGGCACGAGTCACATGTAAACATGAAGAGTGTGGTGTCCTGGCATTACCTGACAAATGAAATTGAAGCTGTTCGAGCTGGCAATGTTGCCTCGGTAAGTGTTATGACTAGGAAGAGCTCTTGAGCACTCACTGGGAATGAACTCAGAAATATATAATCAGTAATTTGCAGCAATCCTCATCTTCTTGGGAGTAGCTGGCAGCCGTGGCCAATGCTGGGTACTGGTGTGGAATGATCTGCATTGATCTGAGCAGTCTTTATATGGCTACATTTGGGGAAGGAACAGAGCGATGGTGTCAGGAAAACCACCTGCAGCTAAGTGTCCTTTTGTCAGCAGAGGCCTCTTGAAAGCAACAGTGACTAAAATCTGAATTTTGTTCTGTAATAGACTGTCTTTCTGTATTTATGTTGAAAATATCAGGGGATATTTTATCTGGGAAATTAACTTCATCTGGCTAAGTTTTATCTTCCTGAAAACCCCCATTATTTCTTCATAACAGCTGCAACTGCTGCATCTTCTTACTAGCAATGGAACAACTGTGAAGCAACATTTAGCCTTTCAAGGTGAAGGCAGCTGAAAACTCATTCCTCATAATGCATTTTTTCATTCTCATACATATCTGTAACTTGAAATTTTAAATAGCTAGTTAGGCCCAATTTGTCAGAAATGGGATAATGATATAGATCAAATTATTATTCTTTCTGACTAAAACTGTGAGATCACAAACTGTTACAAATAATATTTGTAATACCCAAAATGGCACATTCCCACCTAATTTATCACTGTTACTGTTGGAAAGAGGAATCTGAGATAATTCTCAAAGTGTCCCTACTTGCCCTTGCTGTTTGTTGCTCATGGCATTAGATGGGAGAAATGAACTCTGATGCAGGATTGGCTTAACACAGCCCATTCCTGATGGGCAAGATTGAAAAGGATTTTATGTTAAGTGTAAATTATCAGCTGTCAAGTGGACTACAGCTAAGGAACACTAAGCTTTCAGAACCTCAATTCTTTGACTTTACCGTCTTAGTAATTGATCAGTATTGCTTTTTGATAAAAAGCATTACAGGCACTGTGTGAGTGATGCACCATTGCTGACTGTGCTTTGGGTCTATAATCTGTTGCAGATAAAGACAATGCTGCCAGGTGAACATCAGCAGGTACTAAGCAATTTACAGTCCCGCTTTGATGACTTTGTGGAAGACAGTCAGGAGTCCAAAATCTTTACAAGCTTCGATACAGCGCAGCTGGAAAGGGAAGTTAATGTTTGCAAGCAGTACTATCAAGAGCTCCTCAAGTCTGCAGAAAGAGGTGAAACTTAGAACTGTAGAAAGATGCCTTTATGAGATCAATTTTTTTCTTGATCTTGAGATCTCTTATCATGTTGATATTGTTACTGGCTATGTTCTTTTGAACAGAGTCATTTTAACGATGGATGCAATTGCATTGTAGAGAAGCTCTTAATTATTCATAAACCTTGTATATATTAAGCTATGTGAAAATATTGATGTCTTGCATAATATACAGAATGCTACAAAAACTTTTACACTTCAGAATTAATTATGTGTGTTACAGCTCACTAGTTAGTCCTGCATTCCGTTTTTGAATGCTGGAAAAACGGCTTGATTACTCTGTTGAGTTCATAACAGAATTAGAACTTTTTTCCCCTTGTTAAGGCAAGGAAAATGTCCTAGCTATTTTCCTAGCTCCACAGCATTCCTGTAGTTACTGCTCTCTTAACTGTAATTTTAATACAGTGAGAACAGAAAGCTTAAAATATCTCTTCTGATTTACTGTTGAGTAGTTGATGACATAAAGAAATAGAGTAGTGCAAAGCTGATTATTTCATTAGCATAGTTCACTTCAGGAAAGACGTGGTGCCCTGTGCACCTGAAAGAGCAGATTTAATGTGCCCTGATACCACTGAGTTTAGCAATGTCTCTGTAGAGGTAACGCCTTTGCCTGTGCCGAATGATGACAGACAGTAATTTTTCATCTGTGAGGAGATGATTTAATAAAAAAAAGATTTAAGAGTTCCTAAAATTTTCCTTACAACCAAAATTTCAATGGAAATTGGTGGCATTTTGGCCAGTCATGAAAACAATGCCTGTATAACAATGCCTTTATAAAATGTGAGAAGCTATGGTGCAAATGACATGATGACTTTGCTGGCTAACATGTGCCTTAATTCTTTCAACAGAGGAGCAGGAAGAATCTATTTACAATCTGTACATCTCTGAAGTCAGAAATATCAGGCTACGACTGGAGAGTTGTGAGGAGCGGTTAATACGGCAGATCCGGACGCCGATGGAAAGGGATGACGTACATGAAAACGTGCTTAGGATTTCAGAGCAAGAGGTGAGCCTTTGAGAAAGTCTGTTTTACCTAGGAAAAGTTTTATTTATGAAACAATTATATCCAGACTTTTAAGTGTAAGCCAGGAAGGTTTGCAGTGTGCCTTGAAAAGAGGAGTCAAATATTTAGCTTGTGTTTGTGAGAAAAAAGATGCTGATCAGTGGCAACTCTGTTAGTTTCCCTATGACACCTGTGTTTCTCTTTAATTTTTTTCAACATTGTCCATATCAAAGAAGAAAAGGAGGGCAGACCTGTACACATAGTGATATGTAGGATATATATCAGGTTGATGTAGGAGGAAAGCACTATCAATCACCTTTCATTTTACAGAAACTGAAGAAAGAACTGGATCGATTAAAGGATGACTTGGGGGTCATCACAGATAAATGTGAAGAGTTTTTCAGTCAAGCTGCTGGTTCACCTTCAGTCCCTACTCTACGCTCTGAGCTCAATGTTGTTATTCAAAACATGAACCAAGTTTACTCCATGTCTTCCATTTTCATAGATAAGTATGTACTAGGCTGTCTTCCATCACTCATGTTTTAATATACAGTTTTTTCTTAAATTAAAACTATTAGTATGAATAATACTGATCAAGGAAAAGGGAGTTAACATTTTAACATTCTATAAAGGGGATACCCTGTGACATGAAAAGGCTGGAAAACACAAGTGTGTTGAGTTGTTGTTATTGATGGTTCAGTTAACAGGGGGTCACTGTTTTTCAGATTAAAAACTATAAATTTGGTGCTGACGAACACCCAAACAGCAGAATCATTAGTAAAACACTATGAAACTAAGTTGTGTGAAGAAGAGGCAGTAACGGCTGACAAAAACAATATTGAAAATCTGATGGGTACATTAAAGGTAAGAGCTGGCTGATGCCTTTTCATGGGCAAATCAAAAAAATAAGACAAAAACTATCTGTCATGTAACACCTGATTTGGTTGTTATACTATACACTGTATAGTATATCAAACATTGGCTT
>VZTN01011836.1:0-17852 GCA_013400515.1 Erpornis zantholeuca
CCACCATTAAGCTTAGGAGCTTTGAAGCCCATGTTAGGATCTTTTAGGCATTAAAAAAACCCTAACCTCAGGCAGAACCTTTGTATTTAAGCATTTGTTAGGAGTTGAAAACTCAGAGAGAAAACTTAAAAAAGGGTCACATTTAAAAGACTGCAACTTTGTATAAATTCAGAGTGCAATCAGCAGCATCTCTTCTCAGTTAAGGGACATTATAAATACCTCTAACAGTGATTGAGAATAAAGGGCAAAAGAGCAAGAACACACAAACAAGTAAAATGCAGAAACATAAACTTCAACCAATCCACTAAATGTAACCTGTCTTGCCAGATCTTTTTTAACTTATTGGAAAAGTTGCTCTACTTAATATTGACAAAGAGATGTGTAAATCAATACATTTGGAACAAGCAATATGTTTTAATTTAAAAATGTTCAAACTGCAGCAGTAAATCTATGCACTTAGCACATACAAATCAGAGGGGTTTGCTTGTTGGGTACTTTTGACAAGATAAGGCAAGATGGTATGCAAAGCTCGGATGCAAGTAACATCATAAACATTTTGAAAAATATACTAGCTAAAAGTAGGAACATGTTGAAATGAACTCTGTTAGCATTGGCTTGAATTTGCCTAATGAAGTCAAGGAAAAAGCACCATGGAAAAACTCTGAGTTTTCTGCTTTGCAATATGTTCCAACTACTTGTTAGTGTCATAAAGTTCAGACTCAGGCAGCTCTCAGCAAAATGAATGTCAGAAGGAGAAAAGAAAATGAGTTAAAAAAAAAATAAATCTAAAAGTCCCAAGTGTAAATAAAGATTCCTTATTTCTTTCTTATGGTATAACACTGCCCCCACACATTCTTCCCGTGCTTCTTCAAAATTACCTCACCACCTTTCCTAATCGTTGTCTCTTAGATGCACTAAGTTTAAAAAATTTTCAATAAAAATATACAAATCTAAAACCCATTACTCAATTTCATATTTTAACATGGACTTAGGTGTGCTACACTGTGAAAAAAATTGCAGGTATTATTATTATTATTAAAAAACATACTACAGCAAAATAGGAGTTTCTTTTCAAGTCTGCAAAATATACTTTTAGCAAATTTCAAAATAAAAGTTTGGTAGGAAATCATTACTAAAAGGGGATGAGGTAGGATTCTATTAACTATGTATTGACAGAGTAATTATTTGAAAAGGAGCAGGTAAGCTGGAACAGCCTCAAGCTTCTCAAAAAAGTGTAAATTAGTGTCTTCCATAATAGTTATTTATGGTTCTCATTTTATGTTCATCACCATGGAAAGGTAATTGTGATAAATGCAGACAAACCAGTCTTAAAAAAAAAAGGAAAAAACTGTGGAGATTATTTCAGAATAGTCTTAAATTTATGAAGTTCTAATTGCATATGTTAGAAACAATCACATCACCTTCACTGCATACACTTGCACAGACCAAAAATTTTCTTGGCAGTGCTACCTCTCTTCTTTGTCTTTGCCCTACTTGCTACAGCCTCAAATATAATCAAAGTTTCAGCTGCTTCTGTGAATGAATTCATCAAGTTTGTAGTAATTTGAAATTTGACTACAACTTTGATCATAACAAATTAGTGCTTAATAAGGCCAACTGTTCATTCACCATGGTGCTATGCTAGATTTGTGATGAATGGTAAAAGACTGATTATTATTTTACTTGTAACTACAGCCAGAGAATATTAGAAGCAAGAGCTAGCACAAATCATTCAAAGTGGATTTCAACAACTGGGGTCTTAAAAAGAATGAGAAAATATTTCTCATTTCTCTTCCTCCCCATTTCCTATAAACACCAACTAGCAATACATTCATGTCTAATAGCTAACCCCTATCCAAAGGTAAAGTTCATAAATGGCTTCTGGGGAAGGGTTGTGGATAACAAAATGAAACAGTGTTTCAAGAATACCAGGTTTGAGACAAATTAAGGGAAACACTCCGGAAGGAACGTCTCCTCCTAATAAGGTAGGTTTCAGCTGCCCTTCCCCCATCAAGTTCAGAAAGAAATTCCTCGGAGGAAAAAGTGAAAAAAACTATTTATTTAACAAGCAGAGCGCATACAGGCACGGGAAAAAAGAATAATGCTAAATAATAAAACCTCTTGCTGTGGAGAGAATCTGGTAAAATTCAAAGTCCTTTGTGGGTGGCTCTCTCCTCTCCCCAGCCAGGGTTCAGCATGGGCCCTTCCAGGTGATGGTGTAGGGCCTCCTGGTGATGTTCTGGTGTTGCTGAACACTCCACAAGAGAAGAAGAAGAAACCAAAGTCCCTGGGAAGCAGAGGAATTTAACTCTCCATCTGTCTTTCCCAAGAAAAGGAGCCAAGAGCTGGGAAAAGCATGAAGGTGCTTTCCTCGCTCCACTGCAGGAATGAGCTCTCTTTTTTGAACACAAACNGGAGCTGTCTCTGTTATTGAACACAGTGCCAAAGGAATTCCACCAGCTTCCCCCTTCTCTCTTAAAGGTACAGAAAGGCACAGGATTCGTATCTGGCACAGGGCAGATGATAAGGTATACAATATCATGCAGTCACCCCAGGACATCCTCTTAATTCCACTGGAATGTGCAAAACCCCAAATATACTTGTCAAGTAATAGAATTTCAGATTGTTCTAACTGCCCCGCCAGCCAGTTTGAGATCTCTGAGCAAGAAGTGAGAAGTATATTTAATATATCATGAGTGTTCTTTAAAAAGATTTCTCATGACATTTTAGGTTGAATAGAGGATTAAATAATTCAGAAGGAACATTTATCTTATTCTTAGCACTTGAAGTGAAAAATGGAAAATACCAAAAGTATGTTGACAACAACCGCACTGTTTTCCTGATTATTTGGGTTCCATCTTCAAAACCACATTCCTCTCTCAGCCTACACACCCATCCTATAACAAAGTTTTTGAAGTTATTTGAGTAGTGAAAAAAAATCTGACTTTTCCTGGTAAACTGCCAAGGATTTTTATCAAAGTATTAAGAATTTTCCCCTTTGAATGAAGCAGCATTGCTGGTTACAATACTCTATTCCTTGCAATCCAAGTAAATCCCTTCTGCTGGGATGACTGTCTTGAATCAGTCTCTGGAAGGCCAGAGTTCATAATGCTCCTAAGCAGTGGTGGTTTTCAGCATTGATGCACTGCCAAGCAAGGCCTGTTACTGCTTTTCAGTCTCTGCTGTCACCACTCTTCAACGGCAGTGCAGAAGTAAGCATTAGGCTTACTGTGACACATAAATTTATTCAAAATGACTACCAAAACCAGTATAAATAATGTGGTGAGGAAGGAAATGAATAAAGAATACGGTCAAAAAGACCCAAAGAGAAAATGCCATGAAAATGCTAAAGGAAAAAGCACAAAGAGAAAATGCCATGAAACATTTCTGGGAAATGAGAGTCCAGGAAACAGTATGTGTGACAATACAGCAGGTGGTTTTCCCTGTATCCTCTTCCAGACATACCCTTGCAGTGACACTAAGTGGCAGTTCCAGGCAGGACTGATGCAGGAGGGAAGGGAGGTTCTGGTTTATGTTTTGTCTTAAATAAGACAATTAAGCAAGACATTTTTAGCTTATATTTAGAGAACACAGAACTCTGAACATTCTCATTAAATATCTGAAGCTTAATGGTCTGGGGTCATGCAATGCATGCAGTGCCTCTCCCAACACTTGCTTCTACTCAAATGCACATGTCCCCCAAGTCCTAAGGAATACTAGACAAATTTCCTGTGATCTCTGGAATTCACACATCTAAGACAGATAGAGAGAGGCCTAACTGGCCAAGTCTGGCAATTCAGACAGAATGCCAGGGATGGTAAGAAAGCACGGCACCTTGCTAGAAACACAGGTGATACTGACAGCACAGCACAAAGAATCAGACTCCTAGAAATGAGAGCTTCAAGCACTAAGATTTGAAAAGGCTTTCTCATTGTTTTAAAAAATAAATATTTTACAATTTTAATTTTTTTCGTAAATCTACATAATACTTATTTAATAAATACTTAAGCACAGAGAAACACTTAGCATTTGTTTTTGGCAATGAATACGATAATCTGACTAATGCATTGGCAAGAACAACCTTTTCTTTCACCACATCCCCATTTAAAAATTCCTTTATTTAATAAATATGCATCTTTCTGCTACATGCTCTGCATCAAAGATCTTTCCTTGTTCTTCTTAAAGACCATGCACTATAAACCTTATTCTGCGCCACCGATTTTAAATTTCATCTATAAAAGTCATTTTACATATACTACAAATAACAATACATGCCCCAGTTTGAATATTAAAGCTGTAATTCAATTTCAAGGTTCTTCTGACAGTGTTCCAGCATCACACCTTTTTTTCCAAGATGCTACTTGAATCCCTTTTAGTAAATTCACAAACTACCATAAATGAAAGCTTGAAAGCAGATATATTTCATCAAGAACTTCAGTAGAGTTTGTTGGTATTCATGCAAAGAGTACTAAGAAGGTGGTCCCAAAGTATAATAATAGCAATTAGCAGAAGAAGTTAAAATTAATGAAAGAAGTTACACAATTCCATGTTTATAATCCATACCCTAACACCTATTCTTCTCAGCTTGCCATGTATTTTCTTCTTGCATTCCTATCAAAGAGAAGGGAGGGTATTATTAGCTATTAGACAGATGTATGAAAAACCCACATGGAGATAAATACAGATTTACAGAGTGCAAACTCACCCAAATCTCTGTTCCTTAGATTTTATTAGCTTTGGTTACTCAGTGATACCTAACTAATAGACAATACTAAGCTTTGACTGGATGAAATAAAGGAAATTTAGCTTCTATGAATCTGGTAAAGAGTAGAGTGTAGGTGGTGGTCAGGGACTAGCCTGTGCCAGTCACATTTGGTACCAGTTGGCTCCATGATAGAAAAAATCAACTCACTGTATGCCAAAATGGAACCTGGAGCCCTTGCTGCTTCTGTGAAAAGCGTATTTAGGAATGGAAGGCAAAAGCCAAAGGGCGACACACACAAGAGGATGCAGAAGGGAGATGCCAGAATGGAAGAAATGCTAAACAGAGGAGACGCAAGAGTGAGACCCAGTGTAGCTCCCCAGACACTCCTTTCTCCCTTCTTTAAAAATGGGAGAGATGTTTCCCTTTCTCCAGCCACTGGGGATTTTGCCTGATGGCATGATTTTTCAAATATGATGGAGAGTGGTTTGGCAACTTCAGTCAGTTCCCCTATCCCTGGGATGCATGTCATCAGATCACATAGACTTGTGGCTCTTCAGCTTCATCAAGTGATCCTGAATCTACTTATCACTTAGCGTGGGAGAGACTTCACTCTCTCCACATTCACACAGGAATCAGGCACATGAAGCTGTGTTTTCGGAGACATCAGCATAAATTCAGCCACCTCACACATGGAGCCTGGAACAACTCACATCATACACTGTCCCTCTTCAAACATGCAGTTTGGACTTATGATGGTTGTATGTAGGTTTAAATAGCTACGAAAAGGGAACTGTGGGTATCATCAGAAACAGAAAAAAGACTTGAGTCAGGAAAAAAAGGGAAGGGGGAGCAAAAGTTCCTGTAGCTAAAAAATTTTGTCAAATGGGAACAGAAAAAAATCCTTAGAAACTGAAGTTCTTTGAGATGGTCAATCAAGACAAGTTGTATTTGCTAATTTACATAACTGCATTTTGCCAACAAGCAACCATGGCATTAAATTCAATCTTCAACCTGTTGAGAATGTGTGTTCAAAGTCTGCCGTGTGAAATCTAACACAGTAAATATATGCACTTCTTACTGAAAGTCCTAGAAGTCAGACCCATTTTTCCAACTCACAAAAAAAAGTCAGTGCTTCCCAATATAAACAGAAATACGTATGGAATTCAGAGACATCCAGAGCCAGGAGAGCACACAAATTACCAATACCTAGCCAGAACATCTCTTGGCAAGACAAAGAAACACAAAGATAACAAGCCAAGGACTGTTATTAATCCATAGTTCTTAGATCAACTCGCTCCACTGGAAAGAAGCTAAACAAATTATACAGAAAGCACATGGCAAGACACCAGGAATATCTCAAAGGGGTTCTCCCCAGTCTCAACCTTTCAAAACCTACCATCCTGCTGCATATAGCAAAAACTCATAGCCATGACTGCCAAAAACCCCTCCATATCTAATGTCATTGGTTTGATACCTTTCAAATTAGCCTTGCTGCATAGTAGGTGAGACCCTGCCAAACATCAGGCCCCTGGTCAGGAATAATTGGAACTAAGAGAATTGATGAGGATTCCTGTTTTGGGTTAATTGATGATGATTGATGGTTTGGGTTACCACTTTTGTGGAGAAGGCTTCAAGTGCCTGGTGCCTCCAAACTGTTCTTCAGAGATAAATTCTGAAGTATATAGGTGCTGCTGCTCAAGAAACAATGAGCAATACTTTTTTGTGAGGTCACAAATACTAAACAACACTAGACACGTGGATCAAGAAGACTGATCTCTATAAAGCATGCAACTACAAAAACTTTAATAAGATTGATGCACAAACACGGACAACTACCACCAGCTTCCTCGGAACGCTCAGAAGATGTATGCTAAGGAAAGCACACAAAGCTTTAAAAAGACTGCTCTGAGAGAATTTGTGTCAGGCACTTTGCCAAAGGATAGATCATTAATGGTTTTGATGATCTCCCCTTGGAGAGGGGGCTGCCAAGACAAATCCTCTTAGTTATACTAGAGAGGTTAAGTGAGGTCAAAAAGTCCCACCTCTCCCCAGCTGTGGGCACTTCACCAGTTTGATAATTTTGATAATGAAATAAATGAATGCTTTAGGTGTTTACATTTAATTAGTCTGATGCCAACAGAGTTTCTAATAACCAGTATTATACTTGGGTTCGTGTCTGCTTTGATTAGCTCTCTTAATGGCCGACCAGCTCTGTCACCCTACTGGAATAATCTATTTTGCGCAAGTCAAGGCCATTTGAGACCTCTGGGCTATGTGTAGGCTGACAGCACGGCTGGCCACTTCCAGCTCCTCCAGCAAGACAGGAAGAATAAAGAGAACACCAGATGTACCTGAATCTCCAGGCACTTTTCCATCTCCCTTTAGGTTAAGGTAAACACAAGAGCCTGTTTGTTTTCTTCTGAAGGCATGAGAAATAGTTGCGCTTGGTAACACACTTTGAAAGCCACACTGTACAACACCTCAAGGATATTATTTACCTTCCAAAGCAAGAGTGTCTAAACATTCACCTGGTTCCCTAAACACTTCCATGCACAGGAGGCAAGAATTAATCTCCTTTCAAGAGTAATACATCTACAGTTGATCTCCATGGCAACAAAGGCAAAACTTAAAAGGAATTGGATAACAACATTCAGTATCCCATCAAAACAGTTAGCTACAAAACATACTATTTGTGGCTATTCATTCAAGCACATTCTCCAGATTGCAATGTTCCCATTTCAATTATTTTGAGATTAAGTTTCTTTGCTTTACTGATTTAATGGAAAAACTGAAGAAGAAACACATCCAAAAGAAATCCAAAGTTTTTGAACACAAGAACCACACATTAACTGAAAGGCCAGCAATTTCTCTCAAAGAGCCAGCAACAAGGAGTGTGTCAACAGTCACCAATAATATTGGATAATTTTACTGAAAGCTCTCTTTGAAAATATTTTCTACTCTCTGATCACTACAGGGTAAACTAGCAGGCTACAGATACAATGGATGCAATCTAGCACAATATAGCAGTTTCATATCTATTGAACTAGAATTAAAACATCACTAGATGATTAAGGATCTACGTCTCCAAGGTCCCACAACCTCTCAATACATCTCCCAAGCTAGAAGCAGGTAGTCATAATGAAGTTTTCCATGCTCATGAGAGATTTTGGGCCTGCTGGACTTGAAGACTGCTGAGGAGCTCTGATTATAACACCTATAGTAGTAACTCCCCTAAAATATGCAAGTAACAAAACTCCCTCCATAGATAAAAAAACCCATAAAAAAATAAAAACAATCCCCAACCAAAACCTTGAAAGAACACCCAAGCAGACTGCTTGTTAGAAAGTACCTTTCCTTACCCCATAACATCTAAAACGAAGAGCATTGTCTCGGTTTGAGACAAGTTTAGGAGGAAACACTCTGGAAGGAACATCTCCTCCCCAGAAGGCAGGTTTCAGCATTCCCTCCCTGAGTAATACAAAAATAATTTCTTGGATGAAAGTGAAAAAAAATATTTATTTAACAAGCAGAGTGCTGTCAGGGGACAGAAAAAAATTAGTAATGTCAGATAATAAACCTCCTCTCTGCAGAGAAAGCTGGTGGGTTCAGAGTCCTGTCTGTAGCTGGCTCGGGCCCTCCCGAGGCCCAAGGCTGGGATGTGGTGTCCCCGCAGCCTCCCTGCCGGTCCGTGGGGTCTGATGGTCTGGTTCTCCCATCACAGCTAGGCTGGACAGCTCCAGAAGAAGAAGTTCCGGAGGATTTTACTGTGCTGGTATGGGAAAATGTCTTGCCTTCCAAAGGCAATGTCTTTCTGGATCTTGCCAATTATTAGCATTAGCTAAGCAATTTCCACTTCCCCAAGGCAGTGATGAATACACATTTAAAGCAATTAAAATAGACAACCTTTATAGTGATTGGCTAAAGCACAAAATAAGCATGGACAAACCCTCTGTTGTTTCTCTAATTCTATGGCACATTTCTCTGCCTTTCTCCTGTAGAAGAAGACTACGTACCCCAGAATAAGAAGTCCTAAGGGGAGGCCACACAGATTTATATCACTGCTGGAAACTCAGCTTTGTTGCAAACACTTTTGACTCCTTTTGTAACACATTATTACAACCAGAAATAGAGTAGCACTGGGTGGTTCTGATTTTGAAAATTTAAAGAGGCGTTTTTCATGCAACCTACTCTTGAAGAAGGTTAATACATGATTACGACATATGTATCCCTGAATAAACACCCTGAGCATTAGATTTGTATTTATACATTAGAGTAAGGCTTAAAATGTGCAAAACAATAATCATACTTCCATATAAAAATAAGAAATTAACTTGGAGAGAGAGACATGAACATATTGACACTATTTTTAGATAAGCAGGTAAGACCTGTAATTAAAGCCTGATCTTTGCCTAAGAAAACATCTGTTTTCTTCACTGTGTAATTAGTAAAATTAATGAATTCCAATCCATCCACACAAATGATTTTTTTTTAACTTTGAAATCAATCACTTTAAAGCCCAAGATGCTTTCAGCTACACAAATTTGCCAAAAAATGATGATGTAGATCAAGTTCAAATTAAGACCGTAATTTTCTTATAGTTATGTTTCAAACACTTTCCAGCCTTCTTCCTCTATTCTGCCAATGTTCGCATTTCTACTATAAACAAAACACATTTGTGCCTTTAAGAAATTTGAGATGGCTACATTCTAGATTAACCTTCTCATACATAATTCTTGTCAGAAATCAGATTAAGATCACATTTTTAACTGGATCATAACAGGAAATATGCTTATTGGGAGATTTTTAAAAAAATAAGACTATTCCCCTCTGACACATTTATTATATACAGAGCAGAAAACTGCTGAACAGTGAACACAATTTCACAATGCAGATTAGAATATCAATCATTAGAGAAATTTCTTTTAAAATACTTTCTTCTTAAAAGAAGTGTTACTTCTAAGAACATTACATGGCAGATGACCACACTTGAAGAGGTTAGCACTGGATAATTACAGACACCCCAAACAATGGGGCACAAAGCCTGCTTTAGCAATCACCGCTACTATAATTGTATTGCTGCTATAAAGGGACAACAAAAGGAGGCTTCTGTCACACCCTCTTTGGGTTCTCACTCTCAAGGGCAATTCTGATTGTCCATATTAAAAATCTTTGACCAAAACCTCTTCATCTGCTATAATTGTTTCAATCCTACTCTTTGACTCGGGGAGAGGAGCAGGAAAAAAAACAGCTAACAATCTCATAAGTACTTGTTTTACAAATCTGGCCCTCAGTCAAGAAGTTGAAGTGAAAAGTCTTTTAATCACCTTCTGATCAGAATTTACTGGATTGGATCTAAGTTCAAGGGTATTAAAATGTGCAAAGGAGACTATGAAAAAATGGCTGGGTTATAGATTTTAACTTCTTAACTAGAAAATTGACTCAAAATAGATTTTCTAATTTACAATGAATCAAAAGAAAAAACATTAGACCATAGCAAAAGTGGCACAAATGTATCAAAAAGCAAATGAATAAACATTTGAAAAGATTTATTATTAGAAATCGTAATAAATTTTGGAAAGATGAATCGATTTTAGTTAAAAGGTATAACTGACAATTTATTGGGCGGGAAGATGCATTATTTTCCAATTGTTATCCACCTACAGTAAAACTGATTTGTGTCCTATTGTATTTTATGGAAAAGGAGAGAGCAACTTTCAGTGATTTAGATTAAATGTATTAATCATAACCAGACACTGTGAACTATATATCTACTATTAAAGAAGATTTTTGACATTTAATTCTGTAGCAATATTTTGGCTCTGTACCACTCTTCCTAAATCCAATTCCTGCTACAGTTGGCAGATTTCTCCCTTTTAATTTTATGGGGCTTAAAGTAGCATTTAACCACCCATGCGGTAAATAATGCAGGATTAGAAATATTTAGTGTTTTGTTTCCCTTTGAAGAGTACCAATCCATCAACCTCCAAATATTTTTAAAATATTTTCCACATTCTAGCAATATTTAATATATAAGATTCAGTAAAACATCCTATGTAAATGAAGTTGTTTTCCTGAAACAAAAAAATGCCCCACATTAAACTGTAAAGAAAATATGCATCTGCGTCACTGATATAGGGGAATTAATCTAATAAAGATACTGCTTTGTGTACAAAGAAAACTTTGATAAAACCTTCAGAGTTTTTAAACTTGATAGTCATATAATATCTAATACTTATTCTCAATCAGAAAACATACAGTTAAATGTTCTCCTGAACAAGGCGTAACAATATATTTTACAATATTTATGCCCAACTTAACACTGAAATGGTAGCTTTTATTTATGCAAACCCTACCCCTCCACTTTTTTATGCAGTCATTTTCTATCTTTTGCTTAAATGCTGTATTTTGCTGCATGGAAAAGTGAGCTTAGAATAACTTTTAAGAGGCAGTGTTCTTGGAGATCTTTTAGATACTGCAAATAGTCTTAAACTGCCTTAGACCTACAACAACATGTAGATTCCAGATTTTTAAAAAACACAAACAAGAGTTGCAGTATGGCAACAAAATCTCAATTGCCACACATGCCATGCTTTCTTTTCCATAGCATGACAGCGTGGCAGAAAATGGGAAAAAGGGTTTTCTCCAGTTTGACCATATTCTACATGGAATAAAAATGCAGCCTACTGTGAATGTACTGTATCTATCTGTTTAGGTCTGTGTAAAATAAAGCCTTTAGAAGCCTTGTCCAAAGCAAACAGGTCAGGGTAAAGGGAAAATGGGGCACGTTTTATCTGAAAAGCACTTTAAAGTGAACTACACAAGTGTTTAAAAAAATACACAGCTAAAACAAGACAGCTGCAATAGAGTTTGCTCATCAGCTAACAGTAAGGAAAAATGACTCCCTAATCAAACAACTTTCAGTTCTCTGAACTGAGGGTAAGTTCCTTGACCTTTAAAACCATAATCTGCAGGAATGCTAGGCCAAAACTGAGAAAAAAAAGTCTCCTATTTGTGAATGCAGGTGTATAAAACCACCTGCAAATGAGGGAACTATCCAAAGTTAGTAGTGATAGAAGGAAAAACTATCCACAGGAAAAATCAAATCAGGAGCAATCAAAAGAGTGGGCTGAGTTTAATTGTAAGGGGCTGAGTGGAACAGATTTTGAGCTGTTATTAAAACTGTTGGACTGGAAGGGTTCACTTGATCAGTTACAAGCATTTACACTTCACTTCAAAAAGAAGCTAAAAAAGCAGCTGCTATGTTGCAGCTGAAGGGACAGTAATTAACAGGGAAGGACTAATACACTCTTGAACCACTCCAGCTGCAAGTGCTAATCTTAAAAAACCTTTTCTTCTTGTTCTCTTTACTCCTGGATACTGTATGTAAATTGGCAACTGGACAAATGGTTTAAGTACGCATAAAACAATATTACTATGCTTTTGAAAACATCATACCAATGGTTCATGTAGGGTTTTCCCACAACATCAAGAGATCACTAAACTGAGGAGCTTTGAGTTTTTTTGTGACTCAACTCACAGCTTTTTTAAAGTACTGATTATCTTTGGGGAATGACCTTTCCATTCTAGGATTGCTTACCAACATTCAATTTAAAGCTAGCATTGCTGTCTCTGATACTGTTTAATAAAGTGCTCACTTCCAACAGATCTTCAAATTGAATGTGTGGCAATGTATTAAACAAAGCCTACATTTCAGTAAGAAAAGGTTCTGCATGCAGTTATCTGCTTACTTGCTGTAAATGCCATGCAGTAATTATCGGAAGAGGCAGTCCCTGAGAAGTTTTGAGTAATTTTTGCCTTCTCATGACTGTGCTCTCAATATGCACGCTTGATTTTCTTATTTCAAGAAACCAAGCAGTAGCAAGGATGCCACTTTTCCAGTTGAGTCAGAAGTAAAGTAGGTACAACTGTATAATCTCTCACATCAGCAAAGCAGCAGAGTGATTTTCTTGGTTGAACTCAACTTCAATACAAAACATCATGTATGTTTCATACTTTATTTTCTGTCCTGTATTTTGAAGTAATTTGATATATGCATTTCCATGATGAATTGCTGGAGAGAATACTACAGATCCAGTTTAATTCACTATTTTTACAGTACCTCTTGTAAAGGTACAAGCCATATGAACTCAAACTGAACATTTAACCTCCCGCCCACCATTTTAAATTGGAGTTCGTATTTTTGCTCTTGTTACAAATCAAACAAGATTACAATATTCTCCATCATTGCCTTACAGTAATGACTCAAAAGATAAGCTGCTAATGCTATCGATCACTTCACACAAGATTTTTTGAATATGTATTACATAAAGTAATTCTAGAACAGAACTATGGAACAAAGCAAATGAGTGCACCTGAATTTAAACTGTATATCTCAGAACAAATCTAAAAGGTCACTTAATAGGCTAAATCTAGATTTCTAATAGAAATACTCTGTTTATCTCTAGACATCCTAAGTGGCTGTATTCCTTACAGATGACCACCATATGAAAGGCAACTGAAAAAAGAGACAACTATTTTCAAGTTGTTCCACCTATCAGAAGCCCTGATGGAAAAACATATTCATGTGAATTAATTACTGTGGTTCGAATTAGCAAGAAACTTCCAAGTATTTAGGACCTGTAATTGATCTTGTTCTTGCTTTTGGTTAAAAAATGTTAGTGTGTTAGTTGAAATTGCTGTCATGATTTACTTGATGTTTATGGTGTTATTACAACGTAAATGATATGTTGCTTATGTTGCTATGGTAAACCATAGCATCTGTGCAAGTGTTTTCCTTGCCTACTACATGTGTTTTTCTATCTATTCTCAGAACTAAATCATCAGCTCCCTCATCCAGCTCAATAGAAAGAAACCCAACTCCTAATTTGAGTCTGGATACAAGATGATGTTCTACCATTAATTCTTCAAAATGCTGCCCCTCAGGCACTAAGAAATTTCTAAAAGAGATACAACTGAGTGAAATTCTTGAATAAAAGATAGTAAGTACAATTACATTTAAAGACATTTTTTCCATTAGAATTGCACTAAAAGATAAAACACCAAAGAACCCATAGGCACCCAAAATAAGGTCAAAATAAGCAAATTCCAAATGTCTACAGAAGAAACATTTCATGCAGTCACACACTAGAAAGTGGGATTTCTTTTAAAGCTGCAGAAAACAAGAGGAATAATCATGTTGCTTCGTATTTTAAGGTCAAAGGTTTTAAAAATCATTATTATCTGTAAAGACTGCTGTACAACTGTATTAAATGTGTTTTCAAGACAGACACTAACTGAAGAACGAAAGGGATATCACAATGCTATTTGTCCTCCTTTAAAATAAACTTAAGTGAAATTGTAGATGACAATCATTTGAGCAGTTGGGTTGAGGTGAATTTCAAGAAATACTGCTTAGCCTAACAGTTCATAGCACTTGTCACCATGAATAAACCACAGAACGCATTTAAAAAACTAAGCAGCACATTTGGCATTTCTGAGACTAATGCTGGAGGGCAACTATTTTGCTGAAGTGGGATGCTGGTTTTGACACTGTACTTGAGAGTCCAAGAAGAGACGAAGTCACCACGTTCTCTTCAGCTAGACAGAAGTTAATCTTTGATAGTTTAAGGGTATGCTTTGATTGTCACCGCAGGTCAACTACACCAAGAAAAACCATTGTGAGCTTTGAGACACAGAGTATCTCTTTTAGCGGTTACACCTAAAAGATAACAACTATACTTATCAACAAAATGAAGGGATCTTCACCAGCTATTAACTGCTTGATGCATTTAAACTATTTTTTTTCTTGATAGTCTCAGATTTTGTAAGAATTGCAGTGGACACAATTCAAGACTCTACACTTTAATTTGCAAGGTAAGTGGTACAGAAGAAAGAAAAAAAACCACACGCGGCTTACCTTCACCAGTGACTCTTTTCTGGAAAATGAACTGCAGCTACAAATTAAATAGAAATGCTCTGGTATTATTTGTGCCTCTTTACTGATTTGATGACACTAAAATAATCGAAGATTTCCATTAGATAGTTTCAGGTGACACGAAAATCACTGTCAGTTGAAGCAGTTTGTAAGGCAGACTTAGTTTAACCATAAATATCATAAGTGATAGGGAGAAATCAAAACCCTTCATAACAATGATATCAACACTGACAAACCTGGTCTATTAATTGCAGTGCTCTGCCTTGAACAATCAAAACCAACTGTTCCTTATGTATGGATACCACTGTTGTTGTTACTAGGGATGAGAACCACTGAATACCGCCCTACCATGAAAAATGAAACAGGTATAATTAGGATCCTTTTGATAAGTATGCTAAACTATTGTGAAAGTTACTAAGGAGCTTTAGTCCTCCATTGTGCTTCCATGGCAGATTGAAGTTATATTAAGCTTGCATCAGTGTAAGTGAAAGCTTTAGCAAAAATGCATTGGAAAATTATTTTGTGGAAAGAAGCAGCTCTTGCTACGCAGAATACATACTGAGGATTATGTGGTGTAAGAACAGTGAGTACTTCCTCCAAAAATGTGTAGATACATGAAGTTATGAACATCACAAATACCTCAACAACATCCACAAAATTTATATTTTATTTCAAAACCCATGGTGTTAATAATGGAATTTTAAAATTTGACTGAAGTTTTTTTTTTTCCCCTTTTGTTCATAGGCTTGGGCTGGAAGGGACCTGAAAGATCATCCAACCCCCCTGCCACGGGAAGGGACACCTTCTGCTAAATGTGAAACTATTGTTTTCTCATAAAATAAAGCTATTTCTATGTGATTAAGTTTTGAAGTCTAGAAGCATGCCACTTGAATCATTCCTCAGGAAAACTGCAGCAATTTTGCCAACAGTTACTGAACACTGGAAGAACCAAAGGTGGGGCTTGCTGCTGTGATGTCAGTGTATCTTCTCTCCTAACAATCTGAATTTTTCTGCCTGAAAAGAATGTATCTGCAGGAAGCACATGAGTGCAGGAAACCACCCACTCCTTAAGGAAGTTTAATCCCTCTGCATTGTAAAACTAAGGGACTGACTTAAAGAGAGGATTAAAAGAGCATGACATTCACTACATTTTGCAAAAGTAGATATCCATTTAAGGTAATTACTAACAAACAAAAAAAGGAAAAGCACACTGAGAAATGCTTCTGGTACCTGAGAGTACTTCTGATGACAGAAAATCTTAATAAAACCGTTACAATACCAAAAAATCCCTACACTCCTACTTGCTTAAAGGTAAATTCATTTTCAGTTTCAGCAGCGTAAGGTTTCAAAACGTCACCCTCAGCCTAATATTCCTGATCTTGAATGAAGCAAAGTGCAAAACCCAACAAGAGTTTAGTTTTGTTATAATCTAATAACATCACATTTCCAAGGAATTTGACAGACTATCTCTCCAAATGACAGAAAATCTTTAACTGAAGAAAATAATTAATACGCCACAGATAAATTCTTTCATGCACCTTGCTGATACTGAATTGTTTTATCTGACTGTATACCATTCACCCAATGTAAACCAATTCTCCACACCACCAAATACACTTTAAATTGAGAAGCAGTGTAGTTCCTAAAGTTGCAGAGCATCCATGAAGAGGCTTCTGACCAATATTGTAAAAACAATGCCCAAATTATTCTTTACAGAAATATTCCTTGGATCCATAGCGAGGTTTCTTACCCAATAATATTTTGCTTTATTTCCAAACTATTTTGACAAGAAAAAAACTTCTGAAAACACCAGGCTGTATCTTCAGTTAGAAAGAACTTAGAAGCAGAAATGTTTGACTTGATTTTACAATTTGAAAGCTGTTTAAAAAAGCACAATTGATCAATGTATCTTTTCTCCTCATGTCAATAGACTGTTAATCTGTCAACAAATTTTTGAGAAAAGCCTTTTTATCTTTGAACTTTTGAAAAAAGTCACAGGATTTGACAGAATACCCAGACACCTTTAGATAACAGGTCCTGGAAATGCAGCTTTCATCCTTTAAGCACATTTTGAATAATTACAACTGTGTATAGTCAAGCTCGGTAGTACAGCCATACAAAAACTAAATCAATCTAGGAGTGCAAGACTTAATACAAGCTGTCTTTAATATAATGAAACCAAACCCCATGACACAAAGTGATGGTTGGAAAAACTGGCAGAGTCAAAAGAAAGGGTTTTTTTTGATTGGTCATGTTTTTTGGACTTTAGCCAAGTAAACTCACTTTCCAGCTTGCAGCCCAGGCAGGGAATACAGGCAGGAAGAGATGACACACAAGAGTTCTCAAACAAAACCCTGCAATGTCTCTCCCTCTCTCAGGGAAGAAATAGTGCCTAGAACCACACAAGGAACAGCTAAAATAGCAGCACTCATTTTTAAAACCTTCACTTATTTGTATGGAGGAGTTGTGAACAAAAGCTAGAATTTTCCGTCGAATATTAAGATGGGCAAACAT
The DNA here is from genome assembly GCA_013400515.1 of Erpornis zantholeuca. Lineage (NCBI taxonomy): Eukaryota > Metazoa > Chordata > Aves > Passeriformes > Timaliidae > Erpornis > Erpornis zantholeuca. The sequence goes on from VZTN01011836.1 coordinate 17,154, forward strand.
TTTGACGAAAATGAGAAAATATTCATGTTCTATTTTCACTAACTATAATTAACTCTTACTTTCTCTAATAAGAGTTTTATGGCCTCCTCAGGAATCCATCTGAGAAAAAAATGACAACCTTAATCATTTTAGGTAAAGAGGTAACTTAGTATTCTACATCATAGAAATGAACCTTTACAGTTCCAACACATCTAAAACGTTAGATTTCTGATTTTATTCTATGAAATACCAAAGCATCACATGCAATTTGCTAGAAAGATCACAGATTTTCTAGTTTTCTAGTACTTTTCACAGTACTAGAAAAGTGACTTGTATATAAACTATATGTCACTAGCTAAGTGCCAAGTCAACAAAGACTGGAAGAAAAAAACATTCCTTCTAAGAAATAAGTGTTTCATTCATAGAACACTACACTTCTAAATTGTAGGACTTTTGCCTATGCCGAACATAAAGCAATGTGAGGCTTAGAACTACTTGGTCAGGTCATATGTAACTTCAGAATTCAACCAATTCAACTGAATCCCAGTAACATTTCATGCAATATACACCTTATTAAAAGAGTACATTAAATATGAAAGCAAATGTATAATTTTTTCTCATTTTAAAAACAAAGCTACTACTATCAACTTGGCATTGTATTACAAAAAACACATGATTGTTTATTTCTTTTCAAATAAAGTTTAGTTACAGTTGATGCTG
>VZTN01011839.1:1915-37630 GCA_013400515.1 Erpornis zantholeuca
ATAGTAAGTACTACAAGTGTTGAAAATCTTTTTTTCTTTAAATACTACTTTCTGAGAAGCTTTTTATATTAAATCTGCATTTTTCAAAACAGAATTTAGATAGAAACAGCTACAGGTGAATGGACTCCCTGGTGGCATGGTTGTAACAGTGCTAAATCACCATGGAGTCTGACATTAAGATGGGTAGTACAAAGATGAACAACATCTCTGAAAACATCACTGAGATGTCTTAGGAGATGACAGGCATGACAGGCAACTCTAGGGGATCCTTCAGAATAGGAAAATAGCATGGAATTAGTCTGGATCACCTTCAAGAAAGGTCTTCTCTTTCTAAGTTCTCTGCCTTGACCATTCTTTCAGGTAAGAAGACTAAGGAGATGCCATAACTCCTCAGGAAGAGAACAAACTGACAACAAAAAATCATCTCTCCAAACCCGTCTATAACAAACAAATAACAACAGCTTGTCGTGGCTCAGACAGCAACCAAGTCCCACCCAGTCACCCATCCACTCCCCAACAGCAAGATGGGGGAAAGAATCAGAGAGGTAAAAACCAGAAAAGTCCTGGTTTGAGATGAAGACAGTTAAACAGAGAAAGCAAAATTAGCATTATAAAAAGCTAACAGTCAACAAGCCAGCAATAACTATGGAATATGTTTGTACGAAGAGAGTATTATGTTTTTGGAGAATGTGCTTTTACATTGTTCTGCATTATTTGCAGTATCTGCTGAAGAAACCTAATGAAGCTTAGAAGGATAACCTTAAGGAAAAGTACATAGCACATTTAATGAAAATAATAATAAATTCTATTAGTAAGCAAGGCCAACAGTATGACTGCTCTCTATCCAAGAACCATTTCTAACCCTTACATACAAACAAAACTACTGTCCGTCTTTCTCCCCACCACCACTGCACTCTACAAATATTGATTACACTGTCAAAAACTCCTAAACAATTTCAATTGAAGAATTACTTCAGTTACATTGTAGGGCACTGCAATGAACAAAAGGCGAGAGGTAGCTTTTACAAAAGAAATAATATAAAAATTATTGAATTTTCTGTTATTTATTTTTTCTGAAAATATTACCATTGGTAGGTATATAGAGACAATCTTGGGAACTGTTTTCTCTTTGCAATTACAGGTCAGTTTAAAAAACATTATAAGCAGCCACATACAGAACACAACAAGAACACTGAGAAATTAAGAAAAAAAATAAAACTACTTAAAATGTTGAGCTCACCTTTCCAACAGCAGCAGGCACTCTGTTGGCCTCCCCTGCTCTTTGTTTTCATTGCAGTGTCCAGCATTACAGCTGAAGGAATAGAGTACAGCAGAACCCCACTAATTTACCTTACAAATTCACATACCTCATAATCTGCACACAAAAATTTGCCACTTTCCCAACTTCTTAGGCAAAACACAAGTGAAAATCCTGTCGAGATGGCTTCTACTACTCAATTTGCATCCTATTTATAAATATCCTGCACAATACTGACTAGTACATTATTCAGTGCTGCCATCAAAATATAAACAACTAACTTAATTTAAAAAATGTTTATTTTAAACATCACCATGTACAATGGCACTGACTTGCTCATTTGGAAACTTTGAAATTAACACCAGTGAATTAGGGAGGCTCTATTTACTTAAAATTGTAATTTCCTCATTGATATGTTTCACCTACCATTTTCTTCTGCAGAAGACTGCATTGCATTGGGAATACAACAACTACACATAACTATGTCCTCTTACATATTATAATCAGTGTCCTCTCATTGTTTTAATTATTCCGTTTTTCTCTTTCAGAAGATTATATATATTCAGTTTAGTGTCTGACTTTTACTTTTTTCTCCTCAGGTTTTGTTGGTTGGTTTTTTGGGATTTTTTAAAATGCAGTATAAGGTATCAAGTGAAATTCAGTTCTGGCATATTATTCTGATATGTAATGAAAATTTATTTATTCCTTGGTTTTCCAAAACAAATGACAGATTATATCAAAATATCATAGATGTACACCTCTGTCTCACACCAAAAACCAGAAACGTGAATCATTCCCTACTGCCAGTCTTTTAACATCATCAATAAATCACATGGCATTTTTGATCTGGGATGGTGTTTATCAAGCTTAGAACAGTTACCAGTTCAATGCAGCTCTCATACTTCTCCAGAGGAAAAGACAGCATACTACCACATTGAATTATTCAAATTTCAACTGTGAAAAAAATCTTACTGGTCTGACATCCCCACATGAGTTGGTAAATTGCCGTGCTAAGCCAAAATCCAGCATAAAACACTTCCTACAGGTGCTTGGAAAACGTCCCATTGCGAAGTTTGACTAGGAAGAAAAACAAACACAGATAGATAATAGATAAACACACAGAGATCTCAATATGTTCACATATTAATGCAACAACACAACCAGAAAATTCATATTATATTTCTCTATCCCTCCTTCCGTGTTTTTACTTCTACTGAACTCCCATTACAGTTGAAGAAAACATTGCTAAAAAAAACAGGCATTGAACCTAGCATATCTGAACAGTAGCCTGTATTGTCCAAAGCAATTGTCATCTTACTTTGTCTCTTAGAATACATTAATTTTTAGCAAGAATTTTCCAATCATGTCACCTACTCGCAGAATCTCAGCACTGCCTATTTGATCACAAGGAAAATAAACAACCAAGAATTTCAAGTTTTGACTTCAGCACAAAGCACAGTTAGCTCCAGCTCATTCAGAGTCACATATTTCACTTCTCATTCACTACCTCTATGCCCTTTCCCTATTAAATGAAGGCTTAAACGGGGATGGGTCAGGAAGAATACAAGTTGTATAAAAAGTTGCCAGGAAGAAGTGATACAAATAAAATTTTCCAAATATACAGAAACATATTGGAAGTTTCATGTAAGTATCATTCAGCTGACAGGAAACTTAGCAAATATTTGCATATATTAGAAAACACAAAGATTTGCTTATTTTTTCCTCATTTACAAATTTTGACAGTTCAGAGTTCTAATGATATTTGTCATACAGAGCAGTATTAAAAACAGGTGATTGTATTTCAGGAATAAATTCAAAGAAAAACAGAAAAATACTAAGAACAAAAGCATGATACCATCAGGAAGGCACTCTCCTCATACTGACATATTGACAATAGATCTTATTAGAATTGAACAATAAAAAAACAGTTTTCTCACACAGTTTTTCTTTTTCTTGTTTGCCGAAAATATATTACACATAAAAAATTTCTATTGGAGGACTTATAAATACACTCTGTAGTTAGTATATATTCTTTTAGATTTATTATATGACAATATTAATTGCCATTAGTCCAATACATTATGTCATATCTTATGGCAAATACTGTTGATTACATGATGTCAAAGATAAGAGTTGGAAGTTTTAACTACAGAAAATTGCAATAAGGCCTAAACTGGAGACAATGAAAAAGATCAAAGTTACCATTGTTGCAATCCAACATTAACTAATAGAAAATATCGGCCCTACCTGATTATTAAACATCCAGTTTTCTGTCCCTTCTCATTTTTGCATTTTAGCATCCAGTACAGAACTAACCTTACTTATGCAGCCATCTAATGGCCACATTTTACTTGTCTGTTTTAATGGGCAGACTTACTGGTTTAATGTCCCTGTGCAGGAATCCCACAGAATGAATACTTTCAATAGATTCCAAAATCTGCTTCCCAAGCCGCAGAGTGGTACTAATGGTGAACGTTCCTCGAGATTGGCTACGACGCAGGTCTGCCAAGTTCCGACCCTGACAGAATTAAAAGGACATTTTCATAAAAAAATACTAATACCAAGATTCACAGATGATGTGAAGTCTTCCTACTTCTTCTTTAGTTGTTCATAATTAACCATATACCTATTTCAATACCTATTTTCACACTCAAGGGTAACACTTCTCATCTAAATGTAATGACTCTATGGCCCCAAGTATCTCCAACACTAAATTTAGAATCTGCGTTTGAAAACATGAACCTTAGTACCTTTCTATTCCTAAAACCATGGAACAAACTAATCCCTATTAGAAGACCAGTACAAACACTATTAGCTAACATTGTATCTGTGTCACAGCCAAAAGGGCCACTGAGAATGTGCTTGCTAAGACTTCTTCACATTCACTTCTTTAAGGAAAAGTACACAATTCAATTATACATTATATTAAACAGATGAAAAAATATTTATATATTATGTAGGAAATGCAACCCCATGACATCACAGAACTGTTGTTCTGCTAAAATAACAGATGAACAATAGTATGAACTAGAACACATTTTTTCAGTATTCAAATTCACCAGGATGACAAAGGACATTAATCCTATAACTCTAAGTGCTAATCATCTATTTTATTCCTTTCTAAATGAACAAGTCTTTCAGTAAAATGCAAAGTTTTCTTTTATTTGCAAAGGGTAATTTTTCAGTTTTATAAAAAAAGCCAATGAAATGCAGAGACTAATATAACACATTTTAGACTATCTTCAAGTGAAGACTTAAAAGAAATAAAAGAGAAGAAAAAATAAGTAAAATATCTAAGTAAAATATCTCAGAAGACATCACAGTTCACTCTTCCAACAGCCAGGTCTTTCTCAGGATGCAAGGTTTCTCCTCTTTGAGAGAATTATGGAAAGGATATGAAAGGAAAAAGATAGAAGGATAAGCTCAATTTAGGTTCACTCATTACAATGCATTTATGATCTTTGGAGGTTTTGTTTGTTTGTTTAGCACCCTCTAAAATTTTACTGGTTTCATATATGCTTGGCTAATAAACCTAAACACACAAGCAAACATTGAGCTCTTTGATACACTAACCTGCAACTGCATGACCACATAGTTAAATCTGTCATTCCGTCCACATCCTATGAATCTACAGACATGATCTTTTCCTAAGAGAAAAAAAAAACAAATTAGCCAATAATAATGAAATTCTGTGGTTTGTTCCTTTAAATACTTAGGAAATTACTGGAAAACATAGTTGAATATTATGGATGCTGACTGCTTGTTCAGAGAAGATTTTTGGACATTAGACTGCTAGTCAGTGTCTGTGGGAAAGTAAATTTTCTCATGCAGCCTAAACGCCGTGAGAGAAGATGGAAAACAACTCTTGGTAAACAACTTCTTGGTAAATAACTTGCACTTGGCATTTGTCTGATGTTTTGAAGAGATGTTTTGGTACTGGTGTTGTTCTTCAGGTAACCTATGGTGTTGAGGGGTGTTATTCAATTAGCCAATCGTGTGGTGTCTTTGCAGAGCTGTCTATAAAGAGCATGCGATCTAATAAACTTCTTGGCCTTCCTTCTTCTTGCATTCTGGATATTGGAGTCTATGTCGTTTTTTACCCGTCCTTAACACAACAGCGACAATATATCTACTGAGATCTTTAATAAACTAAGCCCCACACAGTTCAACAGCAATAAAACCAGTTACCAGTTACCAATAAAAAAGTTACCTGTAATTAAACAGAAGTTTTCTCCCATAATATATGTAGCCCTACCACAGCTCTCATTCTTCCATAAGAAAACATGCATGACGACATGCCTAGATGTCCACAAATTTGGGGGATTTTATTTTCTTACAACGCTAATGGCTTGTTATAGACAATATCCCTAGCCAATATTCCTCTTTTCTATTAGGTGCAGCTGCCATGATGAAAGAAAACAGTAGTATTATTTATGAGTTACGTTTTATATAAAAAAATTGTAGGAGATGTAATTCAACTAATCCAATTTATTAATATATTTCTCTAGAACATGATCCTTGCTGTTTAGCTACAGAAGATAAATTCGGCTCATGTACACTGAAACAGGAAAAAAAAAAATCAGAGTTTTGTTTGAGCCAATTTTCTTTAAACCTCTCTCCTGTCCTAGGAGCAAACTGCAGAAGAGACTACAGGTCAAAAATAATCTCCTTACTATCCTGCAGTTGTAAGTCAAGGCATAAAATTCCCCAGGTAAACACAGAGAAAAAGGCAAGCCAGAGGCTCCAAGGTGGGAAACAGAAGGGGAATGCAAACCCATTGTCATTTTGGTACCAGTCTTCATTGACTTCGAGAGAAGCTAAGATCCCCTATGAGCCCACTCTGCCCCACTCTACAACAGAAAGGGGAACTGTAGGATTGAAGTTCCTCAGGCCATTTACCTTCCTTTCTCACACCAATGGAAGCTACAGCCCATAGTGGTTGCTAAAGCTAAGATTTCTATCATGAATTTCTTTACCCTTAGGATTACAAGAATGTCATAAACAGGGAAACCGCCCCCCATTAGTGTTTTCGAAACACCATAATGTCTACTTACAGATCTGAGGGGACTTTTTGCTACTGCTGCACTCATAGCTCCATCAAAACCCTAAAATTTCACCCTAAAGCTTCTGAGTATTTTCAATTCACTTGACAGAAAAGTGGTTGTCCGTTTCTTACTTCTTCAGGAAGCTGTCTGCCACATTCAATTAAAACAGTCCCTTTTAAATGTAGAAAATCTTACAAGATTTATCAAAATAATTTATTTTAAAAGAAATCTCTACATTTCTGCAAATACATGAGTGCTAAACTTTAAGTATCACTGCTTTTCATACACTTTTTCCTTCCACACATTTGTTCAAGTAAGACAGGCAATATTACAGACAGTATAATTTTGTGAAGAAAAAGGATTAGCAGCAAATTTATCAAAATGAAATTTTGTATATTCATTGCTGCAGTTTCCATTAATGAAGCCTCATCTCAAATATTTATGACTAATTTTACAGGCACTCATGGGTACTCTGAAGGAACAGAGAAACGTTCTTCAGAGAAACATATATGAGTCAGATTTTATCTGGCAAATTCAGTAAAAGTGCAAAACTCAGTTTGGTCAGAGAAATCGTGTTTTGACTGGAGCACCAACTCAGTTTGTTTGGTAAATTCCCTATAAACTTTTACATAAAACTGAGTAAAGAGGAAGGGGAGAAGTAGAGCCTTTATAACTTACTCAAATAGAACGATCCTCCACCACTCCAGTGGGAAAGGCTACAGCCTTTCCCTCAACAGGAAAACAGTATTTTCTCACAACTGTGAGCTACATGGCTGGGCTGCAGGGTGAGATGCTGATGTGAACAGGCTGCAGTGAACAACGTTGCCCCTGAACAACCTCCTAGGGAGGGTGTTATGCCTGCACGCCATTCCCCAGGCTGCTGCAGTGTATCACTACAGCAGCTTTACAGCCTACACCAGACACAGCCCATCACTAAATGATGCTCGAGAGCTGTAAATGAGTGAGGGAGAAGTCTGTAAGGTTGTGTGAGACAGAAACCAACTGAGTGAGTCTCACTCTCACTGAGTGAGATGTGATAAATCTGTCTTCTCCCATCTGACTGTGGGAACAGATGGTGTAACAACATGGTTAAACAAAACAACCATCTGTTGCAGCAGATTTATTTTTCTAAAAAAAAGCAAAAATAAGGAACTTTAAGAGTTAAACAACATTCTGCAACAATAATTGGGAGACAGGAGGGGGAAAAAAATTAAGATATAATTGATGACTAAGCTGTAATAAATGGCCATATCAGTGAACCTAGTCCTCCTTCATAATTAAGAGAAAGTCATACAATTACTCACATATTCCAGCATGTTTTGCTAGCTCAAAGTCTTAAAAAGAGCTTCTCTGAAGTTTTTATTACTCACTGTACCATATACAAAGTTATTACTTTTATATACTTCATTATACCACATAGTTATTACTCATTTTACCCTGCAATAATGACCAAACTGTTTGAACTTTAAAAATTTCTGAAAGTAAAGAATGCCAAGAAATAGCACATCCCTACACTTCTGCCAAAAGCTATTCTTATTTCAGTTTCTCAGTTTCTGTGATATAAGATTCTAATACAAATACACTCAAAAGCGTGGTTATAATCCTGAGAATGTGCCTAAGCATAGTATAGACTGAAAGAGCTATTCTGCTCTATTGAGACATATGACATCTGTTTATTTAATTCTCTTCTAAAAGGCTGTTTATTCATAATATTCCACAAATTGAACAATATTTTTTTTTAAATCAGATCCACATGTCCAGAAAATTCTCAACGACACTGCAAGATCACTGTCTCTCACTACAAATATTTGAAAGCAAAAGGATTTTCCTGTCAATTCTATTCCTTCCTCTCTATGTCCAATGTGACTAGAACACCTTGTGAGACAAGAACCTAGGCCATTTCAGAAAAGAAGACTTATTATATATATACACATATATACATACACACACACCAAAAAGGGATGGAAGAACAAGATAAACGTTGGTCTTAGAGAATGTTTGCTAATAGAAGGTTGTTACAAAAACATCCTAAAAGAACTGTTTACAATTTCACCTGGTCTGTATCTGCATGAAAAGAAAAAAATTGTCAAAAATAATAATTTCTACATAATAAAAAAGCATTTAAAAATAACAATAAAAAATCTTCAAGAAGCAATTATAAAGTTGTTTTCTCCTCTCCATTTCCATCCATTTCTCTTGATTTTCCCTATGCTTCAAATTTTTAGCTCTTCCATACTGAAAACTTGTGAAGATAAAGAAATTAAGGCAAATGGCTCCTAGGAGCAAAGATTTTTTGCAAAATATAAAATGGTCTCTACCATAATCTTATTTAATAAAAAATCTTCTAAGTATGGATAAAAAAAGCATGTGAAAAATAAAGTACTGTACCTGTGCAAATTATAAATCGAGATATATGCAAAAGGTTCACCTTTGACCCATCTTCTTCACTGTGTTTGCTTTACTGATCACCTACAACATTGCCTATCTAAAACCAGAGCAGTAACAGTGTTAAATTTGGAGCTTCCACAGCAATGACTAGAGGTCACCTCTAGTGTTACTATCATCACCAACCCTTTTTTTTTTCTATTTTCTTCTTTTTTCTTTTTTGTGCAAGAGAGCAACAAGATATAAAAAGTAAGGAATAATATATTTAGATTGTTTTCTCATAAGAAAGACTGTAAAAAGTGTTATTACTGAGGATCTCATCCAAAATCTGGGATTCAGTTATATAAAAGCTTCTATTTATTATTTGCTCAGAGAAATAATACTGAGGGAAGTAAATAACAGAAATATTTATTTGGATTATATATTTTGTGGGTTATTTGTCTCAGTGGATCTATCGTTCAGGTGTTTCATTGTTCTGTTCTTTTTATCTAGAAGTTTCCCATGATTCAACAGAACCAAAGACTCATCTGCAGGAACACTTGAGTTGTTTGGAATTACAGTTTCCTTATCAGTATTCCTCTGAGAAACAATTCTGTAAGACCTTAAGGCAATTAATCACACATAAATATTTTATTATTTCATCAATTTTTTTCCACAAGTATTCCAAAAGATAAACATGTTTGACTAAGAAAAAAATCACTTTTCTAATATCTTAACTGAAACTCAGCTATACTTTAATTTACATTAGAAAATTAAAATGCACTCCAGTTATGCAGTCTTATATAAGGTCATGTTTTCACAAATACATTGGCATTGTAGTGCTTACCAAATTCCACTATTTTCTTTCATATCTATTAATTTTTTTATCATTTAGTTGCTTCATCTATACCATTTTCAAGACTCTGAGTTTTGTTAAAAAAGAATCAAGCTCATGTGTGCAGAAAAAAACCTCAGACTCTCGGAAAAATTAATTCTGAGCATTTATAAACCCCAGGAATTACAGAGTATTTTGTTCTTCAAAACCCACTCTATTTAGGAAAATTTCTTTCAAGAACCCTGAAAAATGTTTTACAAACTTTTGACTGCAATACTAAAATCTAGTATTCATCTCTGGACTAGAAACTTTAAATTCAAAGAAAATCTCCTTGCTCAGCTACATAATACTAGATGTTTTTGTGAAATCCTTTAAACAGACAAAAGCATAGTTTGTTAACATCATAACATGTGACATGCTTGCCCTCTTAAATCTATAGAGGCTGTCAATTTCTGCTGCAGTGTGACCTTTACAGCACATTAGGCAGCACCATATGTCATGCAGATTTTGTTTTATTCAAACTAAGAGTTTGGAAAAATTGGGCTGCTGACATGAATGCATGTATTATTCAAAATCTTCCAGATTAAAAATAAAAAATTTTAAAGAAAAAGTCACCCTTTAAATTTTCTTTCTGTAATCTTGTGTTGTGAAAAGTAGTGAAGAGAAGCCACTACATATTTCTCTGTATTGATAGCTTCATTAAAGTATCTAAAGGTACAGAAAGTGTGACTATTCAGTGACTATATAGGATTCAAAGAACTGAATCCTATAAGTATTTCAGGATTTTACATGCCAGTAATTCTTTTCCTACAAGTTACAGTACTTACAAGTTGGGGCTTTTGCTTGGGGGGATTTTTTTAAACATGTTTCCCATTTCAACATTAGAATTCTTAGCAATACCACAAAGCAAAGAAAACAAATATTCTTATCCTGGATGCTATGTGAAGGACCTTCAAATATTTGATGCTGCATAGTACAGAAAAAAAAAGACCATCTTAGAAGAAAAAATAAAAACAAGAATAACAACAAAGTCTAGAGCAAAAAACAAAGAGAAGATATTAATTCAGAATAAACTAAATCTCAACAGAGGTTTTTGCAGCAATTGATTTTTTTTTTACTTGGATGTCATCCCATTTCAAAGAAAAGCTTCATTGTAGCAAAACTTTCAGAATCTGAAAGAGTTTCTATTTCACTTTTTATCAGTATTTAGCAATAACCTGCAGAATATAGGAAATATTTACTCAAAGTATTATTATCATTTCAATGATTTTTTTAAAAGAAGATATACTGACATTCTAGTTCTTGCATATCCAAGGCACAGCCCTACCTTGCAGCTTCTTCAACACAGCTACTTCCATTTTCAGCACTTGCTTTGGCTGCTGAGCTGATTCGACCTTCAGTGCAACGTTTTCCCGAGTAAGCAAGTCCAGTGCATCGTAAATTTCTCCAAATCCTCCGCCTCCTATTTTCCTCAACTATATTGGGGAAAAAGAAAGAAAAGAAACATATTTTAAAGACAGAAGAAGAAAGTAAAAAAAGCAATACTTCTTTGTTCTGCCTGTCATGCTGCAAACACTGTTGTAGATTTTAAAATAGATTTTAAAATAACAATCATATCCTTCAGTACATAAAAGAGCTACTGAATAATTGACAAAGGTACAGCTAACCACAGTTTGGAACAGAATACACCTGATCTCCATCTGCACTATTGTATATAGTATAATACAAGAGTACAGTAGTATTCCCAGCATGGATCTGGGCAAAGTCAGCATGCTGAATAAAGTCTTTCCCCAAATAGTCACACACAGCCCAGGGATTGTCAAATTTCAAATATACAGTGACACTTTTTAAATATGCCATCTTTTTCCCTTTCCAGAAATATGCACACTAAATAATAAAGGTATGAAGTTATACAAGTTTTTGGACTTCCTGAAAAGAGACAGTATTTTCTATTGCATGCAGTGACTTACACACAACAGCTAAATCATAAATTATAAGAAATGGCTAAGATTATTTTTGAATATACATTTCAAATGTTATTCACATTTACTTATGATTCACCAATACCATTCTTTTTCACATACAGACAAAAGAAACTTGCAGCACTGAAAGTTTCATCTGTGCAAGGAATACATAAAAAGAATGCTCACAGCATACTAATTAGTTCGCACTACATTCAGAGTAAATATTAACAGGTGTGTGTTCACTCTGCTTTAAGTGAACAGACACTTCTTTGGTTTTCAATATCAAAAATGTCAATGCTGTTTCACAAAATACCTCTCCTGGCTAACATTCTAAAGCTGATAAAAGAGAAAAGGAGACAAAAAGAACTTCCCCTAAAACTGACATGGTTTTCTAAATGTCATCTGAAAACATACAGCTACTAACATTATATGACTACACTGTATTAAATGTCATCTAAACAGTCTAGGGTTCTAGAGAGCAGCAATATGCTCACCTTCTTCAGATTCTGAAAATTATTCTAATATCTCCTAATCCAGACCGTCAGACATTTGACTGAGTAGGAAAAGTATTTTTTAAAATAGCTTAGTCTCTATGAATAAGGAAGAAGATAACAAATAACGCATTAAATTTCAGCATAATACAAGCACACCAGCAAGAATGGATGGTGAAAAAAGTGAGAGGGAAAGGAAAGAGGTGACACAGCCATCCTCACCCCCTTACAAATGTAGATGAGTTTATCATCTAACTTCATTTACTAGCTTTGAGAAATGGCCAGACCAAAAAAGACTGCCTTTGAAAGGGTTGTTTCTCTGTTTGTGTGCTTAAAAAAATTTAAAACAAACACACCACCACACTAATAAAATAAACAGATCAATTTATATCCTCAGATAAAGTACACCAGGATCATTAACAAACACCAAATAATTACATCAGTCAGCAGTTCCAGGCACAAATTAACCTCTCTTTGATTGCAGGAAAAAAAGACTTTCCACATCCTTTGTCACCCAGTCACACACATTCAACAATGGGCCCGTATTTTCCTTGGTCTTTTTTTTACTGCCAGCATCCCTACAGAAGCCTTTCTCATTGCTTTTCACATCCTTCACCAGTCACAACTGCCAGCTGAGCTCCAGCTTTCCCATATATTCATCACACAGAGGCAAAGTTGCCTCATTAATATTGGGCAGCCCATCCCTGTTCCCACCTTCTGTTCACTTGCATTTTGCTTTCCAGTTCCCACAATGTTGACCATCCAACCATTCTGGCCTCCTGCCACATCTGCTCAACATCTCTTACCTTGATGAGGACCGCATTGCCCTTGTTTACCTCTGCATTACCATTTCCCACTTTGTTCGTTAGTTTTAGGCTCCTCTTTTTTGCATTCAGCAACTCACACCCCAAACTCCTTCTCTCCATTCTCTCTTCAACTTTTGTGTCTTTGTATGCTTCTGGGCTAAAGCATACAATTTCCAACGAGTTTTATCTTGGTACTTTTGCTTACACTACATATTGAATTGCACTCTTAAACATATCTAAAACCAAGTATCATTACAATCAAGTCTCTCTCCAAGTCAGGATTGTAATAAATGTTTCAAAGGCAAAAAAGAGGCATGAGGAAAGGCATCAACAACAAAAGCAAATGCTAACAGACACCAGTAGAGCAGGAGGTTGTCACTGCAGAAGAAATATATAATACTGTCTTTTTTATGCTTACCTTTCAAAATAGAATTACACTACATAATGTCTAGGTTAAAATTAAATTTAATTGAACGTGGTTTTTAAAAGTGTTCATGTCCAAAAATGTTAGGTAAGGTTTTCACAACTGCAAAGAACAAAGTCCTCAACACCAAGAGGTTTCTTCCACTGGGAGACTGTCCTATGAAATCCTGAACTCAGGAATTCTATCACCTTAGATGCCGGCAAAAAATCCTTAATATTTGCTACAGAAGAGAAGTTGGAAGAGCTACCCAGAGGAAATACTTGGCACTCATCTACCTGTAACACTTGATCTGGAAAACACAGAAGTGAAAATGTGTAATTACATGAAATGAACTACAGCCTATGTTCAAAATTTTCCAGATCTCATCAGCAGTCCTCACTACATATGAAAGAAAATAAACCTATGGAAAACAGGGCTACTGTTGCACACATCAGACCAAGTAGTTTTGTGGATAGTGATATATTAGTACATTAGTATCTATTTATTAATGGTATTTTATACTATTTTATCTGATTCAAGACCATGCTTTCAGTTTTTACTTCAGTGCAGTATTGAGATCAAATACAAGAAGGTATTTTACAAATACTTATACCCCAGAGACAGCTATTTGGGCTCTATTTACCTAAAAGGAAATACAGAGATTTCCTACACAAAATTAGTATCAGCTTCCTGCATATTTAAATGAAAGACAGGGCAAAAGACAGTTTTATTGTCTCTTAAGACTTTGAAATTAATGATGAATCTGTATCTTCTATGCTCAGTCTTACAGTTCTAAGTAAAACCTTGAATTAGGGGAGTAATATAAAGTAAGCGATTCAGAATCCATTCACAGTGTACTACACACACACAGATATCCCAAATGCTCTGTTGTGTACTGGCCTTTTTTTATTCCTTTTTTTTAATTCTCTAAGCAAAAAAAAAAATAAAGTGATCAGAGGACTGGAGAAGGAACTACAAGAACTCAGCCTGTTTTTCCCAGCAAAAATAGCTTCAAATGGATACTATTTCCCTCAAGATGTAAATCAGGGATATGAACAGCAAAAGGGAACAGAGCTATTTATGGTAAAACCAATGCTGGCACACAATCAAATGAATACAAATCAGCTGAGAATAAATCTATGCTATAAAATCCAACAAACAAAAGGAAGAGCAGCAAAGTTCTGAAAAATCTTCCTTTAAGAAGTAACATATCTCACAAACTGAATAGTTTCGGCGGAGGGCATCTGACTGATCTCCAAAATGGACTGACATAATCACTGGCTGATCAGATTCAATATACTAAAAGTACTCTTCCAGTTGTGCTTGGACCAGGCACTACATTGGGATTTAAGAGCTCTCCAGGTCCTTATCAGGAAAAAAAACCCCACCTTAAATCCTCATAACTTCTTTTTAAAGTAGGATAAAAGAAATAAGTAGTTTCAAAGTTCATTCACAATTTAATGTAAGTATTAAGCAAAATGTATCTCACATGAGTCTTCTAATTAATTTCAAAGCACAAACCGCTTTTTAAAAACATGTTTCAAAGACAAAAAAGATTTGCAGGAAGGCATACTCACCACTTTCCATCTTTCTTTGACCAATATTCCCACACTGAGGATGTCAGGCTGATCCCCTCCTCCACTCATTGCAACCTCCTGAGGCAATGGAGCTGCTATGCAAAGTCTGCGTCAGTAGAAACCATCCAGTTCCCAGGAATGGCTTCCATTTAACCAGTCACTGCAGAAACAGAGCACAACAGCAGATCTCGGTGATTAACAGAGTAAGAAGAAATAGAGTAAATGTCATGTTTCTCACCCAGCACCTTAAGTAGTTTCAGTATTCCATAGTGACTAACACTGAAATTTTAGTCAAACGTTTTCCAGTACAGAAAAAAATTCAATGATACCCTTCCATAATTTTTTTAACCTGCTCTCTCTCAAATCTCCAATACCAATCTCAATATAGAACTAATGAACTTAAACATTTTCAGAGGTATATTCCACAAGCAGTTTCAAATTGCTGCAAGGCATAATTACATCTAAACTTAATTTTAATAATCCCTTTTAAAATCTAATTAATAACTTACTAAATAATTGTTAAATTAATTAATAGTAATATATAACAACCTTAAAATAATATTAACCAAAAATTACAATGTTAAAAATAGATACTTAAATTTCAGTTGCATTGCACACAGACTACTTCACATTTTGCAATGTGTTTCACATAGCTAGGATTACTTATGATTAAATACATCTAAAGTACATCAGGGTATAAACAGCTGTCTTTGGAAAGGAAAAAACCCTGTCTTTGGTAATTTTGACTCTTTATTTTTTTAATTTTCTACTTTTAGTAATCACTGCTAAATTGGATTATAGTTAGCACTAAAAAAAATGTACTTTGGAGATTAATATCTTCATAATGGCTCCCATCAGCAACTACTACAACCCATTAAAAGCTTATTTCAATTCTTTGAGCTTTTCTAGAATTGTGCTTATTGTTACACTGGTGTAATTATACAATTGTAACTCTTTGTATAAATGCTCTTGTCAGTAGACAATACTCTTCAAAAAGTATATTTGCTTTAGGTAACTTCTATTGCATTCAAAATAGCATAAACTGCAAGCGAACAATGCTTTTCTCCCTAAATCAACACAAAAACAATATGCAAAATTGGTAAAACCATTCTGATTTAAATCAGCAGTATGGCCCTCCATGTGCCTAAATGCCAAGCTTACTACTGGAACTAAATTATGCTTTTTTAAGAAACACTCTGCTGCTCAAACAACCTGGCTTTTTAAGACAAACATTTGTTTGGCACAACACTAACTGTGGGTTTTTTCATGTTCTTTCATATTTCTTTTTCATATTATATTTATGCCTTTTTGCTCCAATTGTACATTATGACAGTTGAACCAACTCCAAATAAAACAGACCCCTCTGGAGAAATATTAATCTGGATTAGTTGAGGATCTAAATTTACACCCAATGAGAGTGGATTATATGGCTGTAAAGGAGTGTTCATTCAGAATACATAGCCTAAATTGGTTTAATTCTAACAAATTAAGGGAAACCAAACTAAGTTTGTGCATTCTGAGTAACAGCATCCATCCTGCAATTTAATCAGGTTGAACTAAACCAATTCAAATCCTACTGGTGATAGTAAATTCTCCCCTGCAGATAAGGGCAAAATTCTAAAAAGAACTAGAGCCATTTATGTGAACCCCTTTAACATTACAAACCACTGACCATAATCACTGTCCGTTCTAACAGAATTATCATAACACAGTCAGGAACTAAGACTAAATGAAAAGGTACTAATGAAGGGGAAAAGATCTATTTCCAAATTACATGCTTAAAGCACATACAGTGGTTTTTCCCCTAACTCAAATGTTTGCTTCTCTTTTCACCACCTGCCAGTTACATCAAAGCAGGGGTTGGTCTTTACAAATAAAATGTTCACTTCTGTACTGGCGTTTCAAGAGGGTTTCTTTTTTCCTGATATTTGCTTAAAACAAGCAATGGAGAAACTATGCATCTCACCAGCGCAAAATCTAAAAGTGCAAGTAAGATTTTTGCTGAAGCTTTCAAACATGAGCAAAACTCATCACCTCTAGGAAAACCAGACACTTTATTAAATCACAGGTATGACAGTTCAGAGTTTTTTGTTAATACTGCTATCAGCCTTGACCTGATTCCTGATTTGACACTCAACTTTTTTTTTTTTTCCAATACATTTAAAGTTACAATTTATAGTCACAACTCTTGACAAGTATATCTGAGAGCTATTCATTCATGGACTCTTGAGCATACTAAGAGAGCATCAGGAACTGGCCCAGAATGCAAAGGTACAACACATACATTCAAAGAACCTGTATTTTAAGAATTGCCATATAGAACTCTATTATGTAACATCAGCATGGCCAGAGTAACAAAATCTTCATTGGTACACAATTCCTCAATCCTAATACACTAACTACTTGTTACATCTCTTATCATCCTAGATCATTACAAAGCAACAATGTCTATTCTATTTCATCAATAACAGGTATTCAAAGCAATAAAACACCAGGACCCATTGAACTGTCATGCACAGGAGGCAAAAGTTCTCTCCTGAGCCCCTGAAGACAAAGTGCTAAGCTTCTCCTGAAGCTTAATAATCAACTGCAAGCATTACAACATGTTGAAGTCAATTTGAAGAATCTTGGTTTTTTCAAGACTTCAAGTAAGCAGAAGGATTCAGTGAGAAATTTCAAGGACAGAAGGCTTGCAATTGGTCCAAACCTTTACCTGATCAGGCCATTTCATAGCTTCAACCCCTTTCAGTGAATTAGCACACACTAATATGTAAGACTCCATATGATCTTCACTGCTAACATGTTCCAGCATGTTCCTTCCCTCACAAAAAGCACAACTTGCTTTGTTTCAAGGTTTAATATGTTTAATTTTAACTTTTTACCCCAGGACTTGGTTACAGTTTGGTAAACAAATTCCATTTCCAGTAATTTCACCTCATTTAAACATCTAAACATATTTCTTTAACCTCCTGTAAATTAATACATTTAGCTTTAAGTCTTCCTTCATAACCATGGGTCTTTTATATGGTCCTCCTTCCAAACTCCTCTCCTTACTCCACATTCTTCTTGTAGTATGGACAGCAACATTGAGTTAGATATCCACACTGAATTACTCTATCATACCAATTCCTAATACAGAGAAAAGATTTTTTTATTATTTCTTCATGATAGAAGTCTGATTTCCCTAATTTAAGTCTGAAACTGCTTTATACTTTTGCTAAACCACAACTTTATTAGATGCTTATACACTTCCATCCTTACATTCAGGCAGTGCTACAAGAATGCAGTTTTTAAAGACCTTATTCACAGTCTGATCTAGACAGAGTTTCATTGCTCTGATGTGTTCTCTAATGGCCTTAACATTGTATAATCTGCAAATCTGTTAATTATTCATGTATTCATGCAGTGGATAAATATATTTCTCATCTAATAACAGATAATGTGTATTCTACTAGGTACAATTTAGTTTACAATCACCTTCCCCAAATTTATATGGAAGAAAAGGACATTACCAGAGAAGATTACATTTAAAGGACTTTTGGACAGACATAAATGTGCATTCTTTGGAAGTGGTTCTCAGGTCAAGATTGAAACTGAAATTTCTCTGAATTTAGAAGTATTTGAATTCAGACTGTTTGGCCCATTCCAAATTTCACAGATGAATTAAAGACTCATAAAGACAGTTGCATTTGTATTACTAAAATACATTGTTTTCAGAATAGCTCTTTAGCAGCCTACAATGCTGTTAACAATTTAAAAAAGCTCCAGCATGTTCTGTATTCCACTGAAGCAGATGAATAATTAATGACACACAGTTAAGGTGCAAGCTTTGCCTTACTCATTCAGCAGATGAATCCTTTAGCAGTGCAGTTTTATAGGTGGCAGTAAGGCTATTTTCAGCACAACGAACACTTCTTTATAATTCTCCTAAAAAAGTAACAGCCATTCTAATTGCAATATATCTCATTGACAATATCTCACATGACAAAAGTCTGTAGTCATTAACTCATCAGTTTTCTTATCGGATCAGTTTATCACTCCAGAGGAACTTTTCAAGATAACAGAATTACCACAATTAAAGACAATTAGCCCTCTGTCAAATTTATTTCCAGATGACAGGTCATGGAGTAACTAGGACAACACAATGACGATAGACTGTTCCATAAGATAAGGCTTCACTGGGAACCGATCACAGTATAAAATAAGAACAGGTAAAGGAGCATTAGTGCTAATATCCAAAATACCATACAAACAGCATACATTATTTAAAACCCTTCTATCCACTTAACTGATTTTAACTACACATCAGCCCCACAAAAGACTTCTTTAATTTACCACATCCAAGTACACTAAGAGATTCCACAGTTAAGAAAAAGTGCAAAATTTCCAGAAAAAAAGGCAATACTTCCATGTAACCTATGTGCATGTATACAATTCCCTTAGAGATAGCCTAAACTGAAGCCAATCTCTGCTTGACAGCCTTTACAGATATTTAATTCAGATCTAAGGTTGAGAAAGTAGCACAGACAATTTTGGCTGAATGGAGGTACTGTAAGTTCCAGGAAAAAGCAAGTGAGCACTGAAGATTACTTCTGTTCCATAGAAAGGAATTGTTGCTCCACTATGGAGTAGTATCAACCTTTTACTATTAGGAACTCTCTAAGCATATTAGGAGCTCTATCTTCCTGCCTTCAGCTCATTAAAAAAACTAGCGAATTAACTGGAATCTACCTAAGTTGGTTTCCATTTCTGTATTTTTTATTTTTAACCAGAACTTAAGGAACAATGAAAATTTTAAAAGGCCAGCATAAACAGAAAATCTGGGCAGGAAATGTTCAAAGGTCCTAATTTCATCACATTTATGGTAAAGTCCACTGTCTTAGAAAGGCTAAGAACATGTTCAAATTGTTAATTCTAGGGATTGAAATTATTTTAGTGCATCTATTTGAACATCCAAACTAGAAAGCTATCCTACACTTAAACCTGAATATTTTCTAAACACATCCATTAAAAGCTGGTGTTTTGAAAATCATCATTCTCCACATCAATGAGAAAACTGAATTTAAGACCTTGACTTAAATTTCCAACTAGTTGTGAAGAAAATATTTTTTAAAATTCAACACAGAAGCAATGTCATTTTAGGTTTTCCTTTCTCAAGCGCTTGGGTGCCAAAAATACTCATCACCACTTGCAGATTCCAGGTGTGAAAAGCTCCCAACTGTCTTGTGTGCTATTGCCAAAGAGTCTATATTTCCTTCTGGCAAATTCTGCAGTTGTTATTGCAAAGGTGATGATATTTCCTCAGTTTGAAGACAGAGTTAAAAATACGTTTAGTTTCAAGTCTTATTTTAAAAAGACATATATTTCAAGCTACCACACTATTTTCAGTCTGCAAGAGAATTCAGTACCAAAATATTATGAAAACCCAAGTAAAGCAAAGTTTAACAAAGGAGTGTATTATCTTTTACTAAACCAACTAAGACATGTAACAAAACCATATAAGTTTTTGGCACACAAAACCCTCTTCAAGTCCAAAACAGAATTTACAACTCAAAAATTAAATTTGACTTAAAAGCATTAGCAATGAAGTAAAGTTCAATGTTTCTTGATCAGACCAACTGAGATAAAGGGTACTTGCCATAGAGAAAGCACAGCATCTGTACATGCATGACAGGGAGAGATTATATGGTTGTGGTGCCTATCAGAAACACAGAATGTAATTTATTACCTATAGAAAAACAGAAAGTTTTGGTCAGGGAAGAATTAGAATGTATTATTCTCAATTTTTTTTTTTTCCACAACTCGAAGTGAGTTCCAAATCAAAAAGGGGATTGTGAAACATTACTAATTGCTCAAAAAGTAATTTTAAAACCCTAAAAGTGTCACTTGGTTAAAAAAAAAGACAAAGCTGTATTTCTGTGTCTTAGATTCACTAAGACTGTTGTGGTATTGACAACAAACATAAATGGAACTAGAATAATGGATTTTTGGTATAAAAGTTTGTTTTACTTGACAAGTCTTCATCAAAGAAACAAAAATGGAAAGACAGATCTGCAATTACCTTAATTATACAAGCTTTTACAATAATAATTTTTCAAGATCCTAGGAAAATTTTCATTGTAGGAAACTTGTAGCAAAGAGTGGTTTTGAAGTCAAACAATTAAGGTATTTTAAACAGTGGCACAGTGTTATAATATCTAACTACTTATAGTCTGGATTTATCCTCAAAATTAAAACCTTTGCTTCCAGTTTTTTGAAATGTCAGAATAGTCAGTTATCCTCTTAGGATAAACCCAGAATATTAATAGCTCACCATCAATGTCACTAACTTTATATACCAAGGAATAGCATAAATTGATCTTTTAAGATGCTCTAAACTATTGACCTTTCCACTACTACTATCTATTATTTCATAAATCCATTTTCTCAGTATGGAAAATATAAATGCCCAACACATGCATACAACCCACAATTACAGGAGACAGGAAGGTAAGCAATACACCACTCTGAAGAATTTTTCCAAAGCCTATGAAACTTTTTGCAGTAGATATTCAGCAATTTACAGCAAAGAAGAGCTGCTGCTAAGGACTGTGCAAGAATGATGCAATGGCATATATACAGCTAAATGCTTAATCCAAAGAAGTAAAGTTCAGGCAAACTCTAATTATAAATGGGAATAACACAATTCTTTTTAAATACAAGAAAACTGTCAGAGAAACTTTGAAGAGACATTCAGATAGATGGCATGTGAATAGCAAAATGTTGTCTGCACTGACAGCATTCAAGTGATCAACAGGGCTGCCAGCAGCACAGAAGCAGCCCAGCTGGCAGCCACAAGACTGCACTCATGGCATTGTGCTCAGGCTGCAGCACCAGCCCTGAAGCGACCTGGACCTCACAAACAAAACCTGAGAATTCTCTTGATATATCAGTGGATAAAGCACATCACAAAAATGTGGTGAGTGAGGCCTGACAGCTTGCTAAGCAGAACAGGAAAAAGAACAGAGGAAAAAATCTTTTTTCAGTCTGTAATGTCTAATCTCTTAACATCCTTATCTTTAGGGCACATAACTGTATCTGCTGCAGTATTGTGATAAAGAGAGGGCGCTGGCTGTGCATACATAGGTAATTCCATCTCCTTAAATACAGTAGCTCTTCTTTTTGCTAATGTGTGAAATGAGGACAGCAACTACTACACCAAGCAGGATGACTCCTAGCTGACAGGAAGATGGAATATGAGGGAGTCCACATAGTTCAGGACATCTACCAAACTCTGACAGGCCTCCTCAGTGAGGGGAATGTACTCCCATCCTGCTACACAACACAGCAATCCCTGAAAGAGTTAAGGAGGAAAGACACACCATCACATTACAGTTTATGCAGGAAACATCTCAATTGTTCAAGGGGGATTGTACTTTTCAGCAGCAGATCAAGAGCACTAAAAAAGGTCAGGTACAAAGAGAAGATGAAAAACCACAGAGACACCCATGCCAAGACCAAATCAACATCCCTAGCACCAGTGGGTAGGATACAGCCACATAAGGGTCCTTTTGAACTGCCAAATGACAGGAGAGGTGGTAAAGGGCTTGGTGCCTGGCTCTGGTGAAGGAAGGTGGCACAAAGGTAGGTAAACAAACATACAATATACTGCCAGCAGAGCTGCACAAGTTACTACTTTATCTTCAGTTTGGCATGGCGGTAGAGAGGCCCTGTACACTGCCAGGAAGTCTCTCTTGTTCACAGAATATTCCCACCATTGGCTCAGGCAACATCAAATCTACAAGTACAACACACAACAACAAAGGAGATGGGTATCTCATCTAAGACTGCCTAACCAGTTTGTCCCTTAAAAATATGGGTGCTGGGAACTACAAAGGTACAGGAGCTCCAGTCAGCAATGTGGCTTGGTCAGAGTATGCACTGCTTTTATAGCTGCAGTTCAAGGTGGCTTCAAGCAACACTGACTGAAACTTGAGCCCCTAATCCAAGGTCCTTCAAGGATTGAAATGGAAGACAGGTATTAGAGAACCAAAATGGAACTTTGGCAAAGGTGTCTGACGTTGGGACAAATCCAAATATATCAAGTTAATTTGCAGCAGAAAAAAATTAGGTTAGACAGTATAAAAGCAGATAGCATGGACAGCTAATCAGAAGAGGAGACACGCTGCATTAGACCAAAGACCCACCTAGTCAAATCTTCTGTCCCTGACTATTGCCAGCAGCTGATGTCTAGAGAAAAATACAAGGACACAGAAAGCATATGATCACACGTGCCAGAATATTTTCTGGGGATATAGCAAGCTGGAACACAAAACACATAGTCAAAGATGACATATTAGATTTTTTGTCTCCAAGTTCATCAACTTTTCTGAACCATGAAAACTTTACCACCCATAACACTCTACTGTAAGCAAATTGTAACCTAATTCCATGCTGTGGGAAGCACATCTTTGTTTCCATTTGTCTTCTGCTAGTTACATTTGAGGTTCATTACCCAGGAAGGCAGTGTACAGTTGCTCCCTGTTTATCTTTCAGTCCTATACAGGGAACACACCACTACCATATGCCCCCTCATTTACCTCTTCAACTATTTGGTCTTTCACTGATTTTGATTACCACATGTGCTTTTTTCAGTTCTACAACATCCCCTCTGAGATGTGGAGACCAGCATTGTTAGTAAGCACTAACCTGCTATTTTCACAGAACCTGCAAGACCACATTCAAAAGAAGTTCACTGCTGTAAATTCTAAAATTATTTCTCCTATGTCATCTGCTTTATGATAATTTTCATTTATCATCACCTCGGAGTAGCCAGGTCTTTCTCCAGTACTTCCATCTTCATATTTGCTAATTTTACTACCCTTGTATCACCAGACTATGTAATTTCAGTATTTGCATCTTGTCCCCATCATCTGTAAATATATACAGAGAACTACCCTTTTTAGGCTGACAAGCTATCATTTATTAAGATCAATATTTTCACTCAGATTCCATTAAAAAATATTTTTGCACAAAGTGTTCACATATAGAAAACCTGACTCATGGTCTTCCATCTGGATCATTAACAGCTCTGCTTTCAAATTTGGAATGGATTCCTTGGGTATGTAAACACAATGCTCCTTCAAAAGAAGGAGCCAGATTGGATGGGGCCTTGAACAACCTGGCAACCATGGCAGGGGATGGATACAGATGACCTTTAAGGTCCCACTCTAAACCATTAAAAGAACAACTGAGAGGAACTGCTGGGTGACTTCCTGGTAGTGTATAACCAGGAAATAAAATAATATATGAGGTTCTATGTATGTACATGTAAAATTATGTATATCAGAGAAATAATCCTATCATTAAACATATGAGAAACAATCAAGAATAGGATCTTGTTATTATGATATACAATAAGAAAAGATGGCAACTCAATGCTAAATAGCAGTCCAAAAAAAGTTAGGAATTCAGACAAAGAAGATGACAACATGAAGATCATGTATGTATCCATGGTATTGTATACAATTCTAGCCCTTGCTATCTCAAAAAAAAAAAGTTCAGAAAACAAGAGACTAGAACAAGAAAATCAGGGATACAGACTAATTTCCACAGGAAGTAATGACTTAAATTTTTTTTCAAGGGATGACGGGAAGTACAGAGGGATACTTGACAGAGGTCTACAAAACCATTAGGACATACAGAAGTTCACTAGGAATCTATTTATGATGCTATTTAATCAAGAAACAAAAAAAAATATCAAAATAGGTCAGCAGGAGCCAGACTCAGAGCAAACTAATCTGTGCAACTTCTTGCCAAAGGATACTGAGAATGCTAAAGGCTTGCAGTGTTTCAAGTGGACAACAGTCAACTACATGAAAAAGAAAACTACTGTGGGTTACTGAAAATACATATTAAGTATATTCAGTGCAGGAAGTCCCTTACTAAAAAATTGAAAAGAACTAGAGGAGAGTATAATTTATATTATCCATGGTTTTGTACTTATCCTTAGGCATCTTTCCACAAAAACTTACTATGTAAAACTGGTGAAAAAAAGGACAAGGATTCCCATAATTTTGTTGACACTTGATAAAATATTCACAACTCTTAAAATTCTTTTCACTTCTAAATGGCTTTGGTTGGATATTTCTCAACACAATTTCATAAGGAATCTCTGAATTTTAACTAAATTCTAATATTTTCTACCTTTCCCACAGAAAACACATTAGAGGCAAATCCTGACTACATCCAATACCATGGAGGCTTTCTTTGTTCTGGATTAAGGCAATTTTTGTCCCTAATTACATTCAGCATATATACACCTATTTTTGGTATGGCACTACTTACATACAAGAAAGAATTTGACAAAGATTTCTATGTTGTTTGCTAAAGAAGTGATCACACTCTTTTAGTGACATAGAACTTCCTTCCCCCAAGGGAAAGGGCTTTTACCACATCATTAAATATTTAAAACCATACAAGACCCTACAGCATGCAGAAAAAAACCAGAGCAAAAGTATGCTTTTTAATCCATTTGTTGGCCACTATCAGTTGTCAAGGCTAACAAAAGGACAATCTGTTCCTGGAAATTTTATTGAGCTGGTAGCTGGTGATGGGAACAAGACAAGAGATTCAAGTTTCAGGTGCATTTTCAGAAGTTTTAAGTGTTGATGGTTGCAGTATTGAATTGCAAAAAGTGTTTTTAATTTGCTTCCATCCAATAGCTTGGCTTCATTCTGGCAGCCAATAAATAAGATTTCAATAGCCACTAACAACTGTTCAGTAATAATTTTAAAGCTGAAAATTCAAAAATATGTGAGAAGCTTACATCTTGCTTTTAGAGAATAAAGCACTCATGGATAGAGCAGTAGTCATGCTGTCAAAATATTAAAATTGTTCAATCAACTAGTTAGAGATTTCTTTTTTTGTGTGTGTGTGAACTAAAATTGCCATGCATATGGTGATGCATAAGAAATGAAGCAAGCTTATCAAAACATGCCAAGGATTTAAAAAAACACAATTCATGGAAATTACTTCCCATCACCATGTTTAGACTAAAACATACAATTCACACACATGAATAAATAAACTAATCCTCTATTTTTGCCTTTAATATATCTACAGCTGCCTCCTTCAGGTTCCGTTACTTATCAGTTCCGACTCTCTGATCTAGCCTTTTGACTTCACACGACACAGAACAGAAGCCACGTCAAGAAATTCCAGCTCTTGCCTGAGAGCCATGTACAGCTGAAGGGCATCCAAACGTCTCACCAGAAAGGGCCTGAAGAAAAGGAATTAAATGGGAAAGGCAAGAAGGAGGAAGTTGCTACTCAAACAGCTTTGTGTTTCTTTCACATTTCTTGTTTCTAGTTCCTCATAATTGCTGAGGTGGCCATCAAAGAGTTTCTGCTCTGTTCGAGATTCTCAGGTATAACTGCATCAAAGCAAAAATAGTTCAGGGAATCAGAAATATGGTATTTTTTGCAATACTGCTATGGTAACATACTTTGTTATAAAGAATATGACAACACACTTTTTAACACTATATATATATATTATATGTATATGTGTTTTTACGATATACACATCCATGTTTACATTACTGACATAGCTATTCCATGTACGTTACACATACGTATATTATTTTTTTACAGAAATGCAGAACTTTGTAACTGTATCAATGAGGATTTGTGTCTTCAACCATAGATACTTACAAAAAATGGCAACAAATTTGATAATGTAGCTACATATAGATTCAAATGAATACAGCCTAACACTTACTAAACGGGTATGATATTTTTAAAAGTAATTATTTAAGTAATGGGAGAGGGATATGCTTAATAACAACTTAAATCAGTCCTATCACTAAGCACCTTTAAAGTATATAAAAAAATAAATGAGTGGTGTGGATAAGTTGACAGGACACAGAATTTGTGGGTCATGGAGATAAAAATGAAACTAATACCTGCAATAAGCTAGAAGTTGTTCATAGATGTTAAGTGTTTTCTAGATTCATCTTTGGAGGCTGTTTATTGGATTTTCTTGAGGTGTTTTGTGAAAATTGTTAAACTACAGGTAGAATAATGTTTTTGCCTTTTATACACTGTCTGAAAGTTCATCATAATGCACAGTGACCACTTATAGAAGTGCACTGGAAGAGGTATTTATATCCCTTGCTCACGAATGGTATAGATTCATTTGGTATCATTTTGACAGCAAAGAATTTGGTCCTGATGATGAGTTTAGCATGACTGGAGGTGTCAAAAAGCCAGAAGCTGTGGCTCAGGGAAAACTTTCACAGTAGAGTTTTTTTTCTGGTAAAAGTAGCAAAGGCATATAGATTATCTGTGCAAGCCCCAGGATACAGCGACATGAGAAGACGAGACGCTCCTGTCAGTGGCAGCCCTCTTTCAGTACCGAAGCCATTAAGTGCCTGCCTGCTGCCTGGGCGCTGTCGGCAGCCCGGGCACCCCAGGCCGGGCGCTCAGGCCGGGAGGCTCAGCACCCTGGCCAGCTCCGGAGGCTCCGGCCGGGCAGCGAGCGGGCCAGGACGGCACGGCGCCCACAGCCCCGCCACCACGACGCTGAGTCTTCCAGTCCACCATAAATGTTAGTGAGATGCTCCTAGGTCAGACAAGTTGAGATAGATGCATTTGAACAACTTGTATCTTAATAGGAATTTTCAAGGAGATCTCTGGTTTAAAGATTGCTGAAACATAGAACACTTCAAAAGATAACCGATGTTAATGTTTGGAAAGGATAAATGCAACTATTTTGATAACTCTGGGCCATCAGCTCTACATCAATTCCAGTCAAATAAGGGGACTTGACCATCAAAGAATTAAAGGTAGAGACTATAACTACAGCCATTCAACTAAGTTTCCTTTCCTATCAAACTTTTTACTATGGCATTACAAGTTTGGCCTATAAGGATAATAGTTACAATGACACTAACACTTCTGTAAGACATCTAAGTTTATATCACATACTACAGTCTCTTTTTAAGAAACGGAAATGCCAGAAAATATAAATAGATCATATATTAAATAATAGGTCCCAAAGTTAACTGAACAAATACCTCTCTGATTACTCCCATAGGAATCAATTTCTTACTTAGTACTGAAAGTTTTTTTACTCAGGAGAAAATGACAAAGTTTTTAGTTGATACTGAGATCAGGAAGTGGTAAAGGACAAATGGCATCAACAGGTTAAACAGACAGCAATCAAACTACACATGTGTCAACTTTGACAAAAGAAGACATTATCCATCAAGGAGCAAAGAATAAATGGAAGCATCACCTAACATGATGAAGTAATCAATTACGTCTGATATATGCATTTGCTGGAGTATTAAAGTTATGACAACTATGGATGAATAGGCACATAAATATTAAGAGAGATCATAATATCTCCATTTACTCAATGGAGGATTGCTGCTGGAATATTATATCCAGTTCTGGTGTTTGTATTTCATGAAAAGATTTTAAAAAAAAAAAAAAAAAAAACAAAAAAAAAACACAGAAACCCAAAATATTAGAATATTGGATAACATGTATGTCAGAATTATGAAGCTCACTTCCTTCACATCATCTAATAGAAATTGCTTTAGTCTAGGAAATTGCAGAAGATCTTAATTCTGACACACAAATCATGCAACTAAAAGGTTGAATCTTTAGGTTCTTTAGAACATAAAAACATTTCCGGATCTTTAATTTGCATTAATAGAGATACTCTACTAATAGAATACTTCATTAACTCTTTAGTGGATTCCTCATTAATGACAATTCTTAAAAGACCACACAATTATTTTCTACACTATATGCTCTTACTCAACTACAGCTAGCATACATAATTCAAGGAAGTCCTAGGGAAGCTGGTTTAATACACAAAGTTAGCCTCAATAATCACAATTCCTTTGTGTCTTCACACAGTCAGACTGAGACAAGTGATGAGGTTTTTGTCTTTGAAAATTAATTATACAAGCATATTTCATTATGAAAATACAATTATCCCAGCCATATTTAGTTTGCTGGGACTGTCTTAAGTTCACAAAAAACATTATAGGGATCAGTTGAAAAAATAAAACATGGCAAAATAATGATGCATAAAAACCAGTAAGTTTACGTATTAGAAATATGGGGGTCAAGAGATTGTCAAAAATTGTAAGAATTTCCTACACATCAAAAGAGCGAACAGTGCAAGATCAGATTTTGACTATCTTCCAAATAAATGTATAATTATTCCTATAAACAAAAGAGCAAAATTTCTCAGAAACCTTTACAGGCTTTCATTTTATTCCTTACTTAAATAATATAAAGCATTGCATAACAGTGTTGCATGATTTAAGAAATATTGGCTGTATGTAAATAAAGCCATTCAATTCCAAACTTCTCCAAACTAAAGCCCAGGCTACAAAAATAATCCCGATTGTATTGTTGACCTATAAACTGTCATATTTGTGCATTTTGAATGTTTGAACACTTGATCTCTACAAATAGTTTGTCTAAAACTAGAAGTTTTACTTCAGATTGACCGACAGCAGATTAAATTTTGTAGATATGGAAACAGTTACACATGCCATCATAATGGCAAAGTGTACTAACCCTATATTGATAGCAGTATTCTCTAAGTTCTTGAATTTGCATGGAAGAAATACAGTTCTATCAACACAAGTCATAAGTATTTCCCTTTTTTTTTAATACACCAAGCATTAAATTTGCTTTGAGCATATTCAGTTCTAAACTGTGGTGAGATACTTCTGCATTTTGAAATTATTATTTAAACAACAACTTATTTCTACTCTATTAAGAGCATAATGTGAATACACAGTCACATGGCAAGCAGTGTTATGAGATTTCTACTGAGAAACAGGAGACATTCAATGATATGCGTGAAATCTGTGTACATAGCGTACATTTTTTGGTAATACCAGAAGTTAGAGTAGAAATAATATAGTTAAGATGTAGAAATAACTACATTATTATTTATTAAGACCAAGATTCAGCTTTTATGTGTTTCAGAGCAAGGAATAAAAGACCACATTATAATATGTCAACATCAAATATGAGCAACATCCACTGCACAGCTACTCATATGTCAGCCACAGTCCTGATTCAGACCATAAATCAATCCTGTTCAAACCTTTACTCCAGGAAAAAGAAATACTTCAGTGAGCCATTACGTGTTGATGCTGGGCCTCACAACAGAATTGAAGTATTAACTGCCAGTTCCAACAAGCCAGACAAAGTGCAGCTGCTCCCTGATTAGGAGGGGAAAATTGACTGATCAAGGAAAGATATGTTCAGAAGCAGTGGCACATGACTGAGGTATCCTAGGCTCAAAACTAATGAAATACATCAGAACAACAGGAAGAAATGTCTGGCCTGAAATTAGCATCCTCCCCAAATTTCCTTCAAATTAACAGAGAAGAAAGTGCACCATCACCTCAAAGCAGCCTTTCACATAAAATGTTCCTCTTTCTCTTGTGTCCTCCCTGAACTGTCAATAGGCAGGAAGACATGTCAGCTGAGCACCCAGGCTACAGTAAAAGCAAGGATCTGGTTATGACTATCTAAGCTACACATTCAGGGTGAAGTTGAACATAACAGCATGACCTAGCAAGAGTTATAAATCTGTATCAGCCAAAAAGCAATACTAACAACTCACTTTTTATAATCATCCTCTGCCAAGTTAGCAAGTTGACTCAGTGTAGCTCAGAGATCAGTGGGCAATAGAAATGGCCCAGGCAGAGAACATAATTTTCCACTTAAAAACAGCAGCCAACCGTTAGACTGGTTTAACAATAATGTGCAATTTCATCTGCAGGAGCTAACGTGAAAAATATTCTTATATCTATGTACATCTACAAATAAGTAACAGCTATCACCAGACAGTCAATAACGGAGCTTCTTTCCTGCACACATCTGCTTTACTGTGGGAGGGCCAGGGTTTGCTCCATAGCTTCAGCATCAATTTCTTAGTTCTTAGCAGGTCAAGACAAGAACTGACTGGGTTAGCTAGCATGTTGCTCCCAACAAGACCAATCAATATTTTCTTCATACTTTATCCTGTGATTCTTTCAAGGTTTTTCTTTAACCAGATGAATTGTTCAACAGGTTTCCTCACTGGATACATTCTCTTGCTCAAAACTGTAAATCTGTGTTTTCACCCAAAATCGTCATGATTACCACAATAATCTCTAGATCTTAACAGAACAGCACTTAAACTTCACACAGAAAAATAATTGTGATCCAATATCAATCCCTCTCCTTCAACTCTCAGAGTACAACACGACAATCTGTTCTAGGATGACTTGACTTAAGGAATTATACTTTGATTTTATTTATAGACTACTGGAAATGGAAAATCAAAGCATCACATGTGAACAAGGCATTCAATTCAATCAAACTCGAGGATCAGCACAGTCATTCTTCGTCTGATACATTTTCTACCAGTTGATAATGCCCATTCTAGATCTATTTAACTCAAGATGCTGACAAATAGACAAGAAAATAATTATTTCAAGGCAGAATAAAACTCAAGAGTACAAATACATTCTAAAAAGTCACCAGTTCGATGCTGAAAAGTATATTCTATTTACAGATCACTGCCTCCCTTTTTTTTAATTCTTCAACACTGCAAAGCTAGAGTCATACTTCATTTGCTCAGAAGTCACACTGCTTGCCACAAGTGGCATTTGAAGCATTACTATGGCAACGAGTAAACTTGACAGCTACAAGACATATCCTGCTGATACACCATGTAACAAAGCAATCTAATTCTTACTATGTTGAACAACATTATATCAAATAAGTGTTGCTAAAATGTTAGTGCTCTTCAGAGAACCCTAAGAGGGAGCATGACAGAAGCAACAAATACTATCTGCGAATTATCTGGGAAGTGACAGAGAGCAGAACAAACCCCCTCTCAGAACCAATAAGCAGCTGTTGACTGGAGACAATTCCCAGTTACTGAAAAGACATAAGCTCTGAATGTCAAGATCTCTCCTAACTGCAGATGAGTCTAGTGGAACAATTTCTGTGTAACTTCAGGTGTGAGGGAAGTGTATCAAAACCATAATAAAATTATTTCTATATAAACAGACCAGGATGACACAAAACCTCATCCTTTTCGTTTTTCCGCATGTGAGCTCCACCTGGTAACCTATCCCTCCAACAAGTAACAAATCCCTTTGCAACACCCAGATAGAAAAATATGGCTACTTATTAAAGAGACTTGATATCCTTTACAAGCTCTCAAAGCAAGTTCAGCATATTTTACCCTTCCTTTATACATAAGACCGGAAAGAAAATTACTCTCCTCATCAATGCCATCAATGCCATCTCCTCATCAGTGATCTGGCAAACTTCATCCATAAAAGAGGCCTTCAATTCTTCCAACTAGTACTTGCCCTGAAATGCAAGGCTAAGCAACATACGCACATTTCTCCAAAAGGAAGAATTAGTGGATAGAGTTCCTCATCAGTGCAATTCTCAATAATTGATTAATCTCTTCAGACAAAAAGCAACAGCATGAAATAACATTTGAGTGATGCAATTCTGTGATGAAAAGTTCTCAAACACACAGGACAAGAACCACAGAAAAACATGCCTGAACACAACAACAAAAATATTTTTAAATTTTTAACAAAATAGTTTTGTTAAAAACACTCAAGACTTCTTCAGTTTCTTGATTTGCCCTCCTTTCCTCACTCCTCTCAAATTAAGTCTTCCCCTTCTCCCCAAAAAACCTTCTCAAGTTTTCAACAATTCATCTCCATTAATTGAAAAATAATTTTGAAAAACTGATCAAATGTTATAACTTCTACAACATCTCAAAAATGGGATAAGAATTCTCAAGCAGATCAAGAGATGAAGTGTCATAAGGCCATATTTTATTGCTTGAATTTTCCACTACTTGGATTTCAAGACTAGTGACCTATAAACTAATACAGAGAAAGATAGATTATAATTTTAAACTGCTAAGAATGGCACCTCAATGTCATGAGTAGCTTAAAAAAATTCAAGTTACTAGATTCCCTCAAAAGCACACTACTAAACATCTAACACTGAAGCAAGGAGAGGGGAGTAATCCAACTCTAAAATTTTAATCAATAAAGTTGTAAAGGATAAGCAAAAGACTACATGATATTTTCAAAGAAGTTATTTTGAAAGATATAGTTACTAAAAGCCACATTGTATAGTACTCAATATTTCTAATGAAAAGAGAGAAGTCAATTTTTATTCTGCCACTGCATGACAGAGAATACAGTACAAGCATTGAAGCACTCTACTAGTGCATGGAAAGTAGAAAAATTAAAATACTCCATTTAGTTGTAGTCTCTTATTCAACTGAAATAGTTTTTATTTCCTCTTCTTAAAATCAACATGTTCAATTCCCACTTAAGTACCCTAGATACTATACTCTTAAACAGAAAAAAACCCCCAAAAACAACAAAGCAAGTAAAAGATTGAACAAGTTTCTTTTACTCCAATCATGAACAAGAAGTCAAGTTCATAACAAGCAGTTTTTAAACACATGTGACCTGTAGCTTTTGAATTCCTTAAGATGCACCTTTTACTTAGGCAATTTTCCATGCTTCAATTCTTGCCCACCAATACTTTAACAATTAGCCCATCAGGCTGATCTGCTAGATCCACAGCACAACACACTGCTCTGTGAGATCAGTCAAAGGAAGCTCAGGTTTCTTGAGGTGAGAGTGTTTTCACAGAACAGGGGAGGAAGGACAGTGGCTGGTCCATGTACGACAACGCATCCCTGTAAAACCACAACAAATCCTGGTGTCTTGTACTGAAAAGGCAGCTGTTTCTCCTCCCCTCCAGCCTTACACAAAGGCTTTGTGTAGTGCTTCCCCAAAGAAAAAGGAAGAGACATGGCAAGACACAGGAATATACAGAAACTGTCAATCTCCTTTGTAAAGTACCAATTCATTCCCACTAGATAAACAAGCCCTCACTAAAACAGAAAACACAGCAGTATATTAACATAACATACACTGCAACTTCACACAAAGCAAATGCTTAACCTTCTGTACACAAATATCTAGCACTGGTAGAAACTGATCATTTAGAAGCTAGTTTTGAACAAGGAAAAGCCCAGTCACCTCTCTTCTGCCATACTCAAAAATCTTCTTGATATAATCAGCCATATTGAGAAAAGCATCTCCAGAATTTGTGATGTTAGAAGTACCAGAGCCTGCAGTATGCAGGAGCACTACAGGGACTACTCTAAACATAAGCAGCGTCACGATATTCCAGTCACCCAATTCGTTCTTCTCATTCTAACCTCATCCTTCCCAAACAGTAAGTTTAAAAAGATGCTGAGCTTCAAGTCAATAATGGTACATCATATTAGAGAAGAACAGAGTATTTGTTAAAGATAACTGGTTCCATCTTCACATTAAGCTCTATCTTGGTACATTGTTTTCAAAAGAACTTTTGACAAATAACTACACATACTACTGCAGTCAAACTTTCCTATATATAATTTCACTGACAGGCCAAAAAAGTGTTATCAAGTATACCTCTGGTTTAACAAGTTAAGAAAGTTGTACTACTTTGTTAAACAAAATTCACACTGTAAAGCATATGAATCATCATCAAGAAAGTCTGCTGCACAACATTAACACAAAATAAAAATGCTGGACACCTTTGTACCATGAATTCATATAATTAAGACCTCAAAAACCATTACCAAAACTAAACAAGAGCAGCAAAATAAGACCTAACCTTTTGTTTCCTCAGATACAACAGCTAAAATGAACTAACATACCTACAAGCATAGCTAGCATGTGTTCAACAGAGGCATGGCATTAACTACACAGAATGAATTCTTAAGATCTACTAATTTTTTCCAGAACCATAACACGGAAACTAACCTCATGCTCTAAGGCTAACAAGTTACTTAAATAAATAGACTATGATTTCTTTTAAGGCTCTCAACATTCCCGCAATATAGTTTACTGATTCAGAATATTTAAGCTGAAATTACACTGGTTCTGCACATAGAGTCTCACTAAGAAAGCCACTACAACCTATTTTATAATTCATTTTCTATAGCCATTTCCAGCTGAATTATAAATATGGTAGGACGTTCTCAAAAGACTGTGGTATCCTCCGGGGTCATTCCTTTGTGTCCATCTCCCTCCGCCCCCATGATAATACATGAATATTATTATTATTTGTACTCCCATCGCCGCACACTAGCAGTTGTTTCCAACTGCTCTGGCTCACACCAGAGGTTACAAACCTCGTAGAGAGCTTTGTCCTCTCATTCCTTTTGCTCTAGAGTGACAACAGAAGCCTAAGGACGCTGCTGCGGCTCCAGAGATCGTCAGTTGACTTGGGAACAAGGTGCTGCCCCACTTCCTCTTTGTAAAGCTAAAAGTACGTGTAATAACGTATTTTTAACGCCGTTCTACACGCAGTTTGCATGTTCCCCTGACCGCCGTGCTGCGCGCACCCGCGGCCTAGCCAGGCATATCTGTATGCACGGATCGATGCAAGTGCCGCTAATGGCTCCAGCACTTAGAGCGCCAGGCGACAGACAGCCCGCTTCCCATCCAGCCGTGCCCACACAGCAGCCGTCACACGCATGCCACAACCCAGAGCTGGAAATATAGACGCAGCTATTTTAAAGCAGAGATCTTTCGCCGTCAGAACACGTAAATTTCTGTACCATTTGCCTTCTTGCAGCAAGTGGGAGGGACAAAAAAATCTCGTGCCTGCAAATTTGAGTTCTCCGTGGAGGCCGGGGCAGCGGTGACTGCTGCTGGAGCTCGCCAGACCTACGGACCTTAACTCCACGGACGGGATCGCCCCGTCCTGCCCCACTGGAATAAGCCCTTCTCGGGGCGGGCAGTGGCCCCCGGAGCTCCCGCGCCCGGCAAACTCCCTCTCCCGCGGGGAGAGAAACCGCGACGCGGCTTCCACGCAGCAGCCGCTGGGGCCGGGCCGGCAGCCGCCGGGGCCCGC
>VZTN01011839.1:38286-61988 GCA_013400515.1 Erpornis zantholeuca
TGGGCTCAGGCCGCTGCCCGGCCGCGGGTGGGGCGAGAGGGCTGAAGAAGGAGAGGCCGGGCTGGGGAAGGCGGGTGACCGGGCGTCGCCTCGGGGACCTCTGTCCCCTGCAGGGGCACAGTAGGGATGTCACCCTTTGGCTCCGCACAGTGACAGTAGGAAACGGTGGATGTGTCCCGTGCCTAGGTGAGTACGGGAAGGGAAGACTTCGAAGGGAAGTCTTCCCGCTCTCACAGGTGACTCCTTACTGCAGGCAGGACTCTCAAGCCTCGTGAGGCCATGGAGCGGGCACTCCTCGGTGGATACCATCATGCCATCATCTCACAACAGCCCACGGGACGCGTTTGTAGGCCACAGTGTCAGCCCAGAGGCTGGATCCATCTGGCAGACCAGCAGCTAGGAGAGGCCTGTTCTGTGAGAAGGAGGAAGGACAGATTTGCTGTGGTCACAGCAGCTTGTATGAAGTGAGTAACACACCGTAGTGTTTCCCTCATGTGAAGTTTCCTTAAGTGGGGGGGAAAAAAAAAAGTGCCTTTATTTCCCTACTGCCAGCTGGATAAGAAGATAGTGTGAATAATTTAAGCCCTTTCTTCATTCATCACAAGGAGATCATAGTTAAACAGTAAGGTTAGGAAACAGTATCTTCTCCTGCTACTTTATGAAAAGGAACATTTTAGCGCTGATAGTTTACAAGTGAGTTACCCAGAAGTGGGAGCTGTGAACCAAACCTAGCAATGAACCCAATTGCAAGTTGCTCGGTGTCAGCTTCAGGAAGATGCTTCTTCATTCGCAAAAGGAACTGCCTCAAGCAATGAGCCACCAGTCATAGTGGTGTGGATAAACAGTGGTGATAAGCATATATTTCTCTATATGTAGTGAATGCCTATGTGTATTATGTGTCTTAACAACTGAAGCAGTTAATAAAGCTGATAGAGTGAAGAAATGTTCATTTTGTGAATGGCAATTAACCTATGTTGTGACAATAGATGGAGAGAGTTGATTTCTTTTTCCACAATAGTACATCTTTACCTGGGTTACAAAATGAAGTTACAGGCTTTGCTTACCTTTAAAAGACACTTACAATTTCTCAGATGGAAAATATTCTACTGGAACTACATATTCTTTCAAATCTGTTTTAAAGACTTGCAAAGGTGACAGTAGTTCTAGGATAAGCAGCTCTTCTTATGCACCAAACAAATAATTTTTTTCACATTCACTTTAAAGTAGACAGTATTTTTCGTCCCAGATTATAACTGAGGGTAGATAAATACCCTAA
Source organism: Erpornis zantholeuca (assembly GCA_013400515.1). Classification (NCBI taxonomy): domain Eukaryota; kingdom Metazoa; phylum Chordata; class Aves; order Passeriformes; family Timaliidae; genus Erpornis; species Erpornis zantholeuca. Next base: position 39,563 of record VZTN01011839.1, read on the forward strand.
CCACCTCTTATTTTAAGTAAATAAGTTTTGCCAACAAAACTCGAAGTATGCTAAATGTAATGAGGAGCTCATGAATATGAATCCATCTGTGAAGAGTGCTTTATTGTTCCCCAAATAATTGACATGCTGCCTGAGGTGTACAATTCTCAGGAGAATTTTCTGATTCAATTAAGGGGAATGGAAAGGCCTTAACAAACTTGTTTATCTGGTTTGTCTGTTTACCTGTTCATTGCAGATCCAGAGGGCATAGTTTCTCTCATCACTTTGGTACTTCACAAGTTTATTCATTATCTAATACAATTGAAATGCACATTATCATGGGAATCACACTGGGTATACATGCCTTCTTACCACATTGAAAGCCTTAAAAGACCAAACAGCCTTTCCTTCATCATCAGTTAAAGTACAGTGATCTGTAAGTTTCCAGATTACCATGTGCTCTTCATAAGCAGACAAAACCTGAATGGTTCGAATAAAAGTCAAGCAGGGGAAAAAATAAACTAAAACTGAGTCTTTTCAAAAAGAAAATCTGTTTCCACTTCTGTGAAGGAAGTTCTTACAGAAGAGATCTAATCTTTTTTAACTCACTGCTCCAGAAATACACCAAGAGGTTCTTCAAGGCTTTGTGTTCTACTATTTTAGGTTCAGAGATGTTGGTAAGTATAATAAATACCAGCATTTCCTCTGTCACTGCAAACTTGCAGAATATCTTTACGATGCTCCTAAAAACCCCAAACAACCAAACCCAAAAAACCACCAGCACATTAAAATCTCTATATGAATATGAAATCAAGCTACTCTAGTTTCTTCTCTTTTTTTACTTTTTTTTTTTCTTTTTCTTTTTTTTGATAGTACATGTAGTTGAGCTTAGATACACTGCGTTTATTTCCCTTGGAAAAAGTTACCCTGAGCCAAAAACTGTCCTACGCTCTTTGTTCAGCTCTTACATTTTTAGTTGCAGTCTCAATGTAAATGATTGCTATCTCAACGTAAAAATGTGTCTCTTTTTGCAGCTGTTGGTCAGCAGCTGTAAACCACAGCAGATGGGCACCTCTGTGTTTGTTCTGGAGATTTTTAAGTATCTCAGGTGGTGCAAAATAAATCAGTAAAGCAAACTGTCCTGGCTTCAGATGGGATAGAGTTAATTTTCTTTCTGGTAAATGGTACAGAGCTGGATTTAGTATGAGAATAATACTGATGTTTTTGTTGGTTTTGAGTTGTTTTTACTCTAAATCAAGGACGTTTCAGCTTCCTATGCTCAGCCAGTGAGGATGTGCACAAGAATGGAGAGGAACATGGCCAGGACAGCTGACCCAAACTTTCCAAATGGATATGTCATACCACAGAACATGATTCCCAGTATATTAATGGGGAAGGAGTTGGCCATGACGTGCCAATGGGTGCTGGGGGCGGGCTAGGCATCGGTCAGTGGGTGGTGAACAATTTTTTTGTGTCTCACTTATTTCTCTTGGATTTTATTTCTCTCTCCTTTTCATTACAATTAGTAAAGTAGTAGTGACTAATTATTATTGTCTTTTATCTTTTGTTTCAATTATTAAATAGTTTGTATCTCAGCCCATGAAGTTTGCCTTTTCTATGCACTTTTTTCCTCACTGGAGCTGGGTTGGGGGAATGAGCAAGCAGCTGCTGGGACTTAGTTGCTACCTGGGGTTAAACCATAACAGAGTGTGTTGTCTTAATTCAATCCTAAATGTCTCACTTGGCTGTAGACTGCATGAAGAAAAGCACTGCACACCAAAACACTGAAGTTAAAGAGCAGGAGGATTACTGTCAGAAATGACTCCAAATTCCAAAGGCTTGCCAGGCCAAACTTTATTATAACCACATAGTTGCTAGGGAAAGATGAGAACAAAAAAATTTAGTTGTGCTGGTATGTGCATGGCAATGAATACTATTTCCTAATAAGTTTGACTGTATGAAAAACAATCCCCAGTCATGTAAAGATATTCTTATGTCTTAATATAGATATTTTTATATTTATATTTAATAATTATAAATATTATGCATAATTTATTAAGATTTAATATAATAAATCATGTAATGAGGCAAGAAATAGAACTGGTCTAAATTAAAAAAAAAAATAAACAAGCCTGTAAAGACGAAAGTGACAGCAAACTATTTCTGGGTAGAACTAGACACAGGTCTATCTCTTATTGTTTTTTAATTTTAAAAAGAATGGAGAATGAGAAAATGCCCACATATAAACTTCTAATATGTTTTTTATTTGAAGAAATAGATCAGACCTTCCATGAACATCTATAGATGGAGCACAATTTTCTAGTGCTTCCAACTTCTGCTTCCATAGGCTTCATAAGGTATAGGAATGGAAAAATAAGTTTGTTTTCCTGGAAGTCTTTTTTGTGGGGTAAGGGAGATGTGAGAATTTTCATCAAAAGTTTTTGTCTGAAAGGAATGATCTAATTTTTCTTCAAGGAATCTTTAAAAATTTAAACCTGCACCTATAAACAAACATGCATATGTCTGGGATGGAGAAGGGCGACATGATTAACAATGTGCAGGAACTTCTGAACTCTGCTGTTATTCTCTTCAAATAAACATGTATGGGAGTAGATGACTCATCCTGCAAAGTCCAGACTCATTGGTTTCAAGCACTTCCATTGGAACTTCCTTGCCTGGACTTTGGGGTCTTGGAGTTATTTAATTATTTCTGTATGAGTCAGAAGTTCTGAATAATGTTTCTGCTTAGCTGATTGCAGAAGTAGAAGACAAAGCTCCAGAAAAAATTTTGAGGAGTCAGATGTCAGGAGAAAGAAGAGAGAGAAAGAAAAAATGAAAGGACGATTAGATAGCAGGATGACCAGACTTAATAGACATGGATAATTCATGGGTTTGGTTAGTCAGTTAACATAAACCAACTCCTAGAACTGAAAAATTGTTGAAAATTGTAACTAAAATTAATATATAAATGGAGGTGGAAACAGTGCTTTCACTGAAGAGTAGAAAGGCAAACACATTTGATAAGTTCACATTTCTGGCAAAAGTCAAGTAGCAAAGGAAGTATTGGCCAAAGATAGGAAAGCACCGACCTAGTTTTCTAGATGTTAAACAGGTATCTAGTTAATAGCAAATGAAAAGTCACAGACCTTGAGACATTTAGTTCAGCCCTTTTTCCAGGGATGGACCAACTGTCCCCCTAAAACACTCCCAGCCAGTGTTTGTCAACCTGTTCTAAAAGTACTTTGTTGGAAATCAAGGGATTTCTTATGGGCTATTTCGCTATTGTCACTAAAATAATTATTTCACCCATTATTCCCCTCATATCCTATCACCAAAGGAATTTATATCCTTATAGGTAGGAATATATTCCTACCTATAAAATTATTTGAACACTATTTTCACCTCTCACCATCAGTCTTCTCTACACTAAAGCACCCGACTTCCTTCAGTCTTTTTTCACAAATTGTGATTACTCGACAGAACGTCAATAAGCATGAAGTCACCACTCAAGGGACAGAGGGATCTTGGAAAAGCTTTAAGAGCACTGTTTGGCTTTTGGCTATTTGACAGCTTCAGAAACTCCCTTGAGTCTTTCTCTTTTTCTTGATTAGTTTTTTTTTCTTGTCTTTTCTTTCCAAAGGATCTCAAATTCCCTACAAGACGTCCTGAGTAATATTGTTCAGTTCAAATGATGTCTAGAGAGTGAAAAATAGCATCAACATCAGGTTTACAGTAAGATGAGAATAAGTAGTGATTAGTTTAGGAGGTCTCTTTGAGGAGAAATGTGACAGTGTATGTCTGACTACTTTGCTAGGGGATGAAGGGTCAGTTGGTAGTATAGTGCACCAAAGTATTGATGCTATGAGATATGAGATTAAAAAAGGAAAATTTTACCTCATTATGTAAAGAAAATAATGTTGCCTGGCCTCATGATAGCTGTATAATTCCATTCTGTAAAAAGCTTCCTGATACTTGGCTTGTAAGGATAAGATCTATAGTGAATAAGGTACAAAAGTGAAAAGCAAGATTGCTGCATGGTCTAATTATGACTAAGGTTGTAAAAATGGATTCTAGTCTTCAGAAAGAAGTTACTTTACGATGTAAAAGCCAAGATGGAAGTTTTAGGTTACCAACCAATTTGAAATATATGTTCACTTCCAGATGTACTATAGACTGCTGGTCTGATTTTAAGGTGAATACACTGTTTCTGGTGCTTTAGTTTTCCATTTGTAATTACTCACTGTGAGTCATGAGTGGATGACTCAGGGATTGTGGACAGTACAGCTCCTATGGATTGAAATCAGAGCCAACCTGACAGGTAATGCCATGGACTTTCCTGCAATACACAGGACCCTGAATGACAAGCCATACATGTGCAGTGCAGTTCATGCAGGTCTGCTATAATTTCCTTTTTGCCTGAGACAGATTTTGGCATCCATATTGTTACAATCTTTACACATCTGAAAAATGTTATGGGTGGCCGAGGGGTCTCTGTTGGTCAGACCCGAGGTGCCGCAGTTCCCCTAGAGAAGGATCCCTCAAGTGACAGCCTTCTAGGGGCCTCCGGCTGTCCTTTGGCCGCCCGGGGAACCTCCGCAAAGAAAACAGCCTGAGGCCGTAGGTATTCCGCTCTCAGCAGTGATTCAGCGAGTGATTCCAGCTCTGCCCTGCGAGGTAACCCCGGCTGACCCAGGGAGAGAGAAACAGGAGCCTCGTATGGCGATTTCTCAAAGGGTAGCTTTTATTGTCAAGCATCCTGTGAAGGGTGGCCAGGGACACAGCTCTCTGGGGTCCGAGGGTAGAGGTAGGGGTACATATGGGGACAAACGGGGTGGTGTCAGAGGGGAGAAGCCAGTGGGTTACAAAGAATCTACACAGGGCCTCCAGCGCATCATGGGTCTGACGTGGTCTCACCCTCACCAGGAGTCTTGCTTCTTCCAAGGGGATCTTTACAGGGAACTTATGCAATAAGCTTATCTCAGGGGGCTTCTCTCCAGGGGAGTGGTCTGGCAGGTTTATTAGCCTCCACAAAACGTTAAACTTATTTTTCTGATTTGTTTTATCTGTGGTATTCTTTAGGCAATCAGATGAGCTATAGTTATGGCATTCACATTTTTCAGGGAACATTACAACTGTAGTACAGTGTAGAGTTGTAGTTGTAAAAAGAATACAACTGACTTTGTTTTCAGTAAGCTTTGTGTCATTTTAATGTACAAACTGGGTCCTTATAAATTATTGCTTTTTGCCATTACTTCATGTCTCTGAGTTTTGGCAATCCCTCTGCCAACTCTGCAATTCCATAAGATTTTCAGATGTTGGGACTTAACTTAGGTATCTTTATCTGCTAAAACTACCATTATCATCTAAATACCACTATATGTCCTTTCTAAAAGTTCAAAAATGTAATTGAGAAATGAATGTTCTTCAAAGACTAAGTGGCTTCTATTTGCTTAATAACTTAAGTCTCTCAGTATCTACGATACGGTTCACAACTTTATAAAAGCCAAAAAAAGCAGATGGTTGCTCATGCTCTCTCTCCATTATGACATATCGGTGAGAATCTCTTCCTGAATATGGACTTGCCCCAGATCAGAAGGAAAGGTTGTATATTACTTGCTTCTATCAGATTCCCCAAATGCCTCCAGTTAATAATACTCAAAAATCTCATATCATTAGTTGTCATTTACGTTAAATACAAGGTGAAATGAAAAGCCATCCAAATATAAAAATAAAACATTAATTTTTGTAAATGAGATGTAAAATTAAACTTTGCATCATCCCAACTAGTTCTTTCACTACACTGATTTGTAATACATCTGTCCTTGCCCGTGGACTCATATATGAATGGTACTAAATAGATAAGTAATTAGGCAAACACTTGTTAAATTTACCTCTTTTGGATCCAAAATAATAGCTCAGGAATCTCCACTGTTATTAGGAAAGTGAATGACCTCTTTCTATACCTCTGGCTGATAGATGCAATCCCCCATGTACAACCACTCCTGCGAGTTACAAAATGCTACTCCATGGTTGTGATGTCCAGGCTTCCCAAAGGTCTGCAAGGAAGTGCATCATGGTTTATTATAGACTGCCATAACACAGAACTAATTTCTGAATAATTCAACTTTTGATACTACATTTGCAGCTGAAACCATTTCCAAATATTAGATGGAACAAAAAATATAGGTAGCACTGGCCTCTAATTGCATTAAGATTGGATTTAAGTCATTTCTTACAATGAGGCATTCTTGAGCTTCCATTAGCTGTATGAATGACCTCTAATCTCTCTAACAGAAACTGAAAAAAAAAAGCTTCTTGCTCTGTATTGTAGAAAAAGCCTTCATACAGCAGCACTGCCATCTCCTGCTTGCTTGCTTCCATGCATGCAAGTAAGAGGTTTCTGTTGCAAAGCAGCCACGGGGAATGTGCCGTTTTCTGCTACTGGATAACCGAGGCACTAACATTTTCTGATATTCAGGGATAACACGTTTGGAGTCTGCAGATGGGGAGAGTTTTCACAAGTGGACTTTTTTAAGCATAGAAAAGGACTTCAGCCATTTGCCCAGGATTTCTGATATATCACATCCCAGCCAGAACAGCAGGTCAAAACATGTACATTTGTGTATTTGTGCTGTACCCAAGGAATACATTGTACCTGTTGAATATCCTTCCATAGAGTTGATCTGTACACAAATGGACACATTTGAACAGATCTAACATATTCCCTGTGGTCCGCACCAGTGCTGCAAGTCCAAAGCATGAATGACTTGTGCACAGGATTAAATCAATGCAGTTGGGGTGTATTTGATCATACCCAAGCATTTGTGTGATCCATATGCAGTAGGTCCAACAGGTCCCAGATGTATCACAGATGCTCTGAATCATTAGGACATAGGCGAGATAGAGCTGGTTTACTGCCAGAATAGAGTAAAAATCACAGTCATATCAGGGTAATGGTTTATTGCTTATCATATGTTGGGAGAGGACATGCTTCTGAGAATATTTATACACATTTAAATGCCTGGTGCAAGGTCCCTTGCAGTCAGCCATGTGCCCACTGAACGCTCTCTGCTGTGCCTAGGTGTTAGAGATATAGACCCTATAGCTCAAACCTGTTCCTACTTAGGGATTCAGTTCTGGTAGTGACATCACCTCTAACATGACCAAGCATTGCTGCAGACTCAGCATGTTGCCACCACAGTTGCCATTTCAAACCAGCCATGTCTGCCCCACTAATTGCTACATGTTGGGCTCAGAAATGCTAGGGACATGATGCTTTTGCTTCTGGCTTGGAATAGAGCTAGATAACAGACTAGGACAGAGGTTTTTACTAGATTGTCCTTGAACTTGGAAAGCTTCCCAAACCAGAACATACCATGAATCATACAGCATGATCCAATTGCTCTTGGTTGCTTGAATTCTTTTCTTGCACAGTCACATTCAATACACAGAGAACAGAAAATTCCATCCAAAGCAAAAAAATATGGAATGATGGGTAAGGAACATAATAGTGGGTACAAATGATAGTTGCCTTAGATTTTCCTTTCCCACAGAATAACAAAGTTTCGTTATTTTCATTCTTCGCTCATTTGGAGGCATATTTGTTGTTAAGAACAAATTAAGAGATATTGAAGACACTCAGCAAACTGAAAAACACTGTTTATTACTAACCCAAATCTCCGGCAGGGTAAAAAGGTAAAAAGTCCTCTAAACCATTTTGTTGTTGAGATCTCAGTTCACACTCTAATTGGCCTGTTTTGCAGGATTTAATCTGGTGGCATAAGCCCCTTGAAATAAATCTCTTAGCTACGATTAGAGATGAAAGAGAGATTAGCTCAGGCAGGAGAGTTGAAGTGGTTTTCTCTGTCTCCATTGGTAAGCCAGTGTGAAGACAGAGCAACCACAGGGACATCAGGAAATCAGTATTTCAGTCATCCTCAGGATGTCCAATTCACCTATTTCCTCCCTTGTATTCAGGAATTTACCAATTTCAAGATCCTGTTCAGTCCTCTGAAGCAGGTTAGTGTTTTCTCTTACAATGTCACAAATAACAACGTGTCTTTAGCTAAAATGGCAGTTTTTAGCAAAAGCAGTAAGGTAAGATGTGGTTTGTTTATGACAAAATCGGCAAATTTCTTTCAAAAATTTGTATCTAATAAGTAAATACTATAAGTAAATAAATAGCTGTGCTATGTCTTGTTCAATGTTGCTAGGGGAATTTGATAGCAAAGAAACAGCTAGGTGACATATTGGAAGCAAATTGTATAGTGATGGAAGCTGTGTTTAAAGTTAGATAAGTTTGAATTAGACAAGGAAAGCTTGAGAACAGTGTTGATATTATGGGAGACATTTCCACATTTATTGGGTTTCTTTTGTTGAAAGAAATATTTCTCCTTTTATAGACTAAAATCTCCCATATTTAGGGAAAATATGTCTGTGTGAATATGATTCATAACTCTGGAGTGGCTCATGTGCAAAGGTTTCTAAGAACTTTGACAGAGGTGTTAGCTCCACTGAAGTGCTGGGAGCATTTGTGGCTTTACAGGAGCCTGCTGCCAAATATGACTTGGAGAAGAACAGACTAACACTTAGAGCTCATAATTGCCCTTCTGTTCTTTCAGCTGGAAAAACTTTCTTCATGGTGCTCAAAAAATTACACTATGCAGCTTTGTGTGTGTGTTGCAATACATCTTACGCTAATAAATATATTAAATACTTTATTAAACAGGGAAAGAATAATGTTATGGTGTATTTACAAAATTCATTATGATGTGAAGAAGGTCTTATTATCTGAAATAAATTCAGTAAACTAGGTGCAGTTAGCATAGGTGAGAATAATCCTAAATATCTATGTAGGAGGTAGGAACAAGGAACAGAATAGATAACTTGTTATTCTGTTCCAGACCCAATGCACTCAAGGTTTCATGAGAAGCACAGTGCCTCCCAAAGATCAATCCCAAGCATATCAGTGACAGCCAGGGTCAGTCAATAAGTGGTCACTGACCTACAACAACCAGTCACTCCATCCCTTTCCTCTGGCACTAGGACTGTGAAATCACAGATCTTATGCTGCTGGAAGGCTGTGGTGCAGTTAGGTAGCACTGTTAGATAAATGTCAATATTCCATGAAATCTGATCCAACAACAACATTAAAACCTCACAAAGAAAGCTGAAAATACCTCTTGGGAATTTCTGGAGACAAAGAATTACTAGGAGAATTTTTCTTGCAGAGAAATATTTTAGTTTTTTGAACTTCAGGCATTTGAAAATTGGGGATGGAGCTATATCAGAATAACTACATGAGATTGAATGTATCCCTGATTATGGAACTCACCTTCAATTTTCTTTATGGCTAGAATATGACAGTCTACATCTTCCAAAATTAACAATGCCTCTGGAACAGATGAATTTTAAGTAGAGTAGAACTGTTTATTACTTTTGTCCAAATATTAAAACAAAATATGTTTAGCAGGTAGGATGTTTTTGGTGACACTGTAACTAAATGTGTGCTGAACAGTTTCAAAGCATTATTCAAATATATATATGTGTTTCACAGAAACAAGCAGTGAGTGATCCATTCATATTTGCTTACCATTTAATGCGAACTGTGTATCAGCAAGCAGGAGACTTCACAACAGATTCTCTCTGTTGTAAGCTCTGAGACCTGAGTATCAGGGGCACATAAATCTATTAGCAGCCATCATTTACAGCTATTTAAGGTCAAGTCACGAACTTCTTAACTGGTGAAGCAATCAAAGATACTATCTCCAGGCTTAGCAGGCAGGCTGTCAGCTGAATTCATAGGGAGGCTTAATTCTGTACCATCAGAGCATGATCCCTTCAAATGAGGTCTGAACAATACTGGAGAAGAATGGTGTGAAGCAAATAGTAATTTTATAAATTACTATTCTCTGGACATCTCTGTAAGGCGTGTCTCATTTATATGATTATCACAATAATGATCACAATCAATATTCAGCCATAATTGATAACCAGCCTTTATCATCAAAATTAGGACCTTTTTTTTTAAACTCAGAAAGCTTCTGACTTCCACACCTTTGGAGATAGACTGGTAAGGAAAAATACCCTGCATTTTGCACACTATTCTGTGTATTGTACAAAAAAACCCACAGAGCTGAATAACTCTGAGGGGAATTAGTTTTCTCTGTAAATGCAGGAGAAAATAAATGCAACTTGAATTAATTAGATCTCACAGGCCTTAAAATCATAATGCATGAAGATATTTAACCATATCCTAATACGAATCACACAACCTATTCCTAGCCTGTACAAACAGAATTGATTCCTTCCGACGTAAACACATGAAGACGCTGGGATTCCATTACCTTTTTAAACTGCACTCTGCAACAATCTGCTTACCCCATGTTAAGCTTCACTGCAGCTGGGGATCCTTTAGCGGGTCAGTGAAACCCTACTTCTGTCCAGGTTGTCTGTCTGCAGGTGTTTGTCATGCTGTTTTAGCTGATACAAGTTTTATTCAGTAATAGCATCCACTAACTTAGAAAATTATTATGCTGCTTATACATGTCTATTTCCCGAGACTTACAGATTTACACTTCATTGTTTACAAATGTCATTGTCTTAGCGGAATAAAATGACTGTAAAATTATATAACACAGCGTTGCATAGTATAAAATCACTCTGATGAGAATTACCAAATTAGGAACAAGACAAGCAAGTTTTCTGGAGAGGAAAGAAAAAGAAGGCAGCTGTAAATATGTAAATATGTTTGTTTTGTTTACTCAACTTTTGAAAACAAAACTGACCATAACACTGGAATCTAAGAACAATAAATACCTACAATTGTCAAAAAACAGGCAACAAATAGAAGGGAAAGACGCTGGGAGTCTTCCAAAGGGAAAGCCAGCAGACCACATTTTGGGTATCAGAAGGTCTGCACAGAAAATTGGTCTTGACAAAAATTCATAGTTACTGTTTGTACTATTCACTTATTTTTAATTGCTCTAATTGGTCCTTAGAATTCTTTTTTTTAAGTGATTCACAATGTTATCAAATTTAAGCAATAAATTTCATTGGGGCACTCCCTTGGCAGGACTCAGAGTGCGTGAGGCTGTAAAGGAAGTTCTTTTGTAGGTTCTATAAATACCTGGTCAAACAGACAGTAATCTCTCTCTCTCTTCTTCAGGTTTCTACTTCACGCCTTGGATCCATGCTCCTAATCAGCTTACCAGCTTCCCTTGACCTGTGCTTCTTTTCCTAATGCGCATCTGACTATGGCTGTCCTCAAAGTCAAATTCACCAAAACCAAGAGGGACAAATTGGCTCAGATTTTATGGATCCTCAACTGGGTTTCTGTAGTGAGTGGGATCATTCTCTTCAGTCTTGGCCTCTTTTTGAAAATAGAGATCAAGAAGCGCAGTGAAGTGATGGCAAAAGGGGACATTAACTCTGTCCCCAACATGCTGATCTCTGTAGGGGTCATAGCATGCATCATCAACTTTCTGGGTGGCAAAATCTGCTATGACTGCTCAGATGCAAACAAGTTCTCTCGATGGAAACTAGTAATGCTGCCCTACATTGTATGTACCTTCTGTTTTACCTTCTGCATCCTGGTGGGTGCTCTCATGTGCTATACCATGAGGAATGAGCTGGAAGAGTCTCTCTATCTGGGACTGAGGGATGCCATTAAGTTCTATAAAGACACAGACATACCTGGACGATGTTTCTTAAAGAAAACAGTGGATTTGTTACAAATTGGATTCCGTTGCTGTGGAAACAATGGCTTTAGAGACTGGTTTGAGGTTCAGTGGGTATCTCATCGTTATCTGAATATGGCTTCCAAGGATGTCCTGGAGTAAGTATTTATCAGTCATAACAAAAAAATTCAAGGAGAAAAAATCTTTTGAGACTTGAAAGCCCTTCTTCTGGACCTTTGTATCTTATTTTAAAAAATATAGAATGACCAGGTTACTCACAAAATATCCTAAATACATGCACAATCAAAAGTTACCTTTTGCTAAGCCTTTAAGGATGCTAAACAAAGCAAAGATGTATCTCCTTTTTCAGTGTGGTACACTAGCTACCCCAAAATTTTAATTTCAGTTATAGTGAGGTGATAATGGTAAGAAAAAAAGGATTGTACTATCAGTACATTGCACAGTCAATTCTAAGCACCAAAAGATCCTTCTTCAAGGTGTTAGACTTCGCAATCCCAAGTTCAAATCTGTATGTTCACATGTAAGAAACTGCCAAACATCATGCACGCTGCAAAAAAAAGCAGAAATCCCCCCCCTTTCTTTTGGTGCTGGTGCTTAGCATGATGTAGCAACTGTGAAATTACATGCTCAAAAAGAAGAGTGGTAATACTTACAAACAAGGTAAAAATTAAAAACTTTCAAAAGTAGACAATCCAGTCTGTAATAATTCTTCTAAAGCTGAAAAAGGTCTTCACTGTCAAGAGAGTAGTAGCTTTGTATTCCTAGGAAAGACAAATGCAAAGAGCTTGACTGGCATTTGTCAAGTGCTGTGTTTTGTTGAACTAAAAATAATCAGTGACCACAAAGCTAGAAGAAGGGAGGCCAAAGATCTTAATTTTACTGAATTCACAACTTGAAACTGCCATCATTGCAAAGCGTGTATAGAGAGCTGCAAATATACCAGAGGGCAGGACCTAGGAGAATACAAACAAGAGGGCCTCAGCATCCAGAAGAACTTGGCTGTGGAACTAAAGCAATACAAGCATTCTCAAGAGAGGAGTTAGAAAGTGTCACACAGAACAGGCCAACCCAGAGCTGTTTTAAATCTCAGTTCTACACTGAAAAGTGACATGACAACAAAGATGGTCCCTAGGAATTTAACAGTAGTAGCTTAGTGTGAGGTCAAAGTAAAATATCCTGCCTTTTATTTCTGTGAGACAGGCAGAAACAGTAATGCTTTACCCAGGGTCCTAATTAAGCCCTGTTTCCTTCTGCAGGGTCACCTGTACTCTGCCACTACTGTTAGAATACATTGTCAGTTAACTTTTGCCCCACTTAGGCAGAAGGTGACAGTGAAATGTGTGTAAGGATAGTAATTTCTGAATTTCTTTTGCTGTGGATGGATCAGCTAATTTCATCTTGATTGCAATCAAGTTGGTGCTGTATAACCAAATTATACCATGACTTCCAAAATACAGTAGTGAAACATTCGATATAAAATCATTGGAAGCAAAACCTAGCTGGTAATATTCTGAAAGATGGAAAGGAATCCAATCTTTCTTGGTTTTACCTTTTACTGTATGCCATTTAGTAGTTTGTAGATCAAGAGGCAAAGCAAGCGAGATCTGACGTACTGTGAACTCACACGTAACCTTTGCAAAACCGAACTTTTCAGCTTCCTGCATAACCCTCTTCCCTCTATTCTACAGCTCTATTGCCAACACCACAACATGACACAGCATGGAAATAGTCAGTGGGAATGGTAGGAACATGTGACAGGTTACAACAGTACAATCCTACCGTTCCTTTGGTTGGGTAAAAATCATCTTTGCTCAAAAGCAAATTTTTGCTTTACAATACCATAACAACTTGGAATTGCAACAGCAAATAGCAGTGAATATCTTGCTCCACCAGCTCTTTTACTGAGGTTCTCCCTTCTAACAGTACCAAGATACAAATTAAATAATTTCTTAGTTTGCCACTAGCAGAGGAAACACAGTGGCAGGAGGACATAACCAACCTCTGGAAACTGCTACTGTTGGCAGTAAGAGGATTCCTCTCCATAACACCTCAGGAAGAAAAAAAGTATATTAATGCTTGGGACCAAAAGAAAAGCTTAAGACCGAGTTTAAGAGATTGTATTCCAGCCATCTTAGATGCTGTCCCATATTGGGGTTATTAAACATATATCATACCCTGAAATATAGAGGGCATTTTGCCAACCCAGGTAAAATGTTCCCTTTCACAATGTGCCAGTCTTCCTCTCCTCTGTGAGCTTTCTTTTCTCCTCCCACATTGTAACCTTCTGGTTTGTGCCTCTCCAGCTCCTTTTCCTTCCATTGCCTGGTTCTGCCTATACCCANTGGACTCTTTTGCATTGATTCCATTCTGTTGCCATTGCCAGGGATATGATAGGCACAAAATTAGGAGTTAGACTTGAAAATGGGGAGGAATTCATGCCTATCCCACTCCTAAGTGGGAAATGGCAGATGAACTTCCTGGCTTACTTGGAGAGATGTTTGAGGAAGATGTTTCAGAGAGAATTTTAAATAAAACAAAGCACACTACAACCCAAATAAAAAATAGGGGGAAAAAAAGGAGAAGGGGGGACAGGGGGAAGAGAAGAGAAAAAGAATAGGTTGTTTTTACTAGGCTCACAGCAATAAAATAAAAGCAATTATTCTGCCATCACAGCACTGACACAAATACTGAGCTTCCTAGAAACTTCTGTTTCATTTGAAGGTTACATTTAGTCCCAAATTCCAGAACAAAACTGGACCACAGTGTTTCTGCTTCTTCTGTTTAGCTGATGAGCTTCTTGTAATGGTTTCCTTCCCTCTAATTTAGATCAGCTGCAGTGGAACAGAACATTATTATTTAGCAAACATTATTTGCAAAAACTATTGCAAACTCATTTGCAAACAATAAATTAATATGTTTTGGAAAGTATTAAAAAATCTACTATTGGCAAACGGTGAAAGTTGGATATCTAAGTGGAAATTGTCTTTCATGTATTCTGGCCCCCTTACAAAGGGCAAAGGGCCTGCACTTGATAAACCAGGGCATGGCTCTCACCCACGAGCCTGTCTCAGGAAATCAGCCTTTTGCAGTGAGCATGAAAACAGATGCATGCTTAGCAGCTGCTTCCCCAAGGTGTGAGTGTATCTCAGCATCTTAGATACTCTCCAGTTCCTGGAAAATCTCTTTCTCTGAAGCAAACAGATGTCAAGGATTCATTTAACTTCCAGAAAATCTTGATTAATTTGAGACTGTGTTCTCGTCCCATCCTATGATTTTTTTTCTTATTCCTCTTTATCTTTCCTCTTTCCCCACTCGTTTTCCTCCTGATCTTATAGAGGAGGGAAAGGAATAATTTTTAGCAATACATACATTTTTTAAAGTTACAGAAAGTAAAGGTACAAGAAGTAGAAACCCCTTTGTGAATGGGACTCAAAACATGTGCTGAACCAGCTCTTACAATGGGTACAGTGATGAAAGGCCAGCAGTTCCTATGGCACGCAAAGTTGTTCTCATATTAGGATCTCTCTTGTGGAATGATTTGTTGAAAAATCAATCCCAAAGTAGTGAAACACAGGATTTCCAGGGACATAACTTCCATTAGAATTCCACCAAGATAAACAAGTTCAAAAATTGTTTATCAAACAATGTCTTTAGTATTTTATGTCTTTAGTATTTTCAGCACAAAGATACCTAAAAAGGCAACATCCCCATGAACACTGAACTCACATCTTGTGGCACAGAACCAAGAACCACATGAGGTACTGTGCTATACCACACTTAAATACAGCAAATTCAATATTCAGTTTCCTGCAGTTTAAAGTATATCCTCATTTTCCTTTTGTTACATTGGAGAGGCCTACATTGTAGCAGAGTTATTTCCTTTTCTAAAATCACTGGAACTGCCTGCTGCTGACACCAGGTTTGTAACGCCCAAACTTTGCCCTATTGCAGCCGTCTGAAGAGCAACGTTGATGGGAAGTTCTTGGTGGATGGAGTCCCCTTCAGCTGCTGCAACCCCAGCTCCCCACGGCCCTGCATCCAGTACCAGCTGACAAACAACAGTGCTCACTACAACTATGATTTCCTGACAGAGGAGCTCAATATCTGGATGAAGGGGTGCAGAGAGGCCCTGCTGGATTACTACACTGGTATAATGAGATCCATTGGCATTACAGCATTGTTTATATGGTTGTTTGAGGTAAGTCTCACAGAAATGGTCTCTATCAGATTAATCACTCTTCTGTCTCTCTAGGATGGGAAACGATGATGGCATAACATATGAAAAGTGCCTCAGCATCCAGGATAAAGTCCACAAGCACTTCAGGAATGCTGCAGGATTTCCCTTAGTAAAGACAACTTTCCCAAAGTCCACAGAGCAGAAGTAAATATTGTTGAGAATGAGAACTATCAGAAACCATGTATATAATTCTGTGTATTTATAGAGCTTTTTCAATAGAACACACCATATTCCCTTCCCTGATGCATTTATGGGATCAGATACAGGACGATGCATGCAACTGCAAGGAAATTTGGTGAGAAGGTCTGAGTGTTAAGCCAGTTTTAACAAATATATGAAATATGAGTAGGTCTTTGGCTCAATGCATTAATATTGTTTATAGTCAAATTTGAGCATTTTATTAGCATCTCAAAATTTCCTTTTTACATTATGTAATAATTTCACCATATAGACAGTACTTGCAATCATGGCACATCATCCTCTTAGAAGTAGACTGGGCTGCTGGTTATGCAATCAAAATAAGCGCATCACAGGCAAGCTACACGCCTGCAAAGCTGCAGTCTTCCTGCTGACATCTTAGAGACTTCTCTGGACATTGCCATCTCCAAGTATAGCACCCCCCAACGGCACAGGCTCCAATACAGTTTTCTTACCTTTTAAATTTGTTTAGTTTTCTGACTGTTGCTCTATTGCATAAATATTAGCACTGTAATAAAGTAGTTGTCAACAGTCCTCAGGCAGTGCTAGGTGGTGTGGTGGTGCCAGAAATAACAGGCCTCTGAAAGCATTTGGAAAGCTGTGAGCCAGCTCTCTATGCTCCCTTAAATATTGACAAGCTGATCTTGATTCCAACAGAACTATTAAAGTGGGGCTTTTTCCTAAACTTAGACTTGAGCCTCTGCTATAGGCCATCCTTCTTAATTTTCATGCCTTGGCATGTAGGACACATATGGCTTGCATAGGAATGATTAAACCTCCTTGGAGAAAATATTGATTTAATCAAGGTCAGTGGAAAAAAAATCCACTGACTACAATTTTTTTCTTTCCCAGTGACTGATGGTTCCATTAATTGAAGATCCATTCTACATCAATTAGTTGTAGTCTCTGAAGCTGCAAGGTTCTCTAGTAATTCTAGGTATTTATGTACTAATAACATACAAGAGAGATTGCTACCTGAAGAGAGAATCAATCCATCTCTCCCTGCTATCCTTCTTTCTAAGAAAATGTAATTAATTGGAAGAGTGGTTAGCTATATTGCTAGGATAAAGAGTCTGTCTGCTTTACTCAGTTATGAGGCCTGTAAATACACAAGTCAGAAAACTGACTTAGTGATAGCACTGAGGCTGCAATTTCAACTGTTTAACCATTAACTGTTTCTTGCAGCTCTCTGTACTTATTGGTGTCCGGTACCTACAAACAGCCATGAAAAATGTCCTTCTGCTAGGAGATCTGGAGGGTGAATCAGATGGTTGGTTACTAGAAAACAGTTTTGTGGAAACTGCCAAATACAACATCAACATCATTAAGAACCTCGGCAAAGCTAACCAGATCTCGACTGTCTCAAGCATGAATGACCCCAACATTGATGTTCAAAACACAGACTGTGGAAAAACCAATGTTACAACAAAATCTATCCCTGTGGCTAGGTAGGCAAATCTTCCAAGAAATGACATCACAAGTGTAGCTTTGCTCTATTACAGTCCTACAGCCACCAGATTTTATCTGGTGGGGAAAAAAAAAAGGTAGAAAAACTAGTAAAACAATTGAACAAACCACAGACTGGTGACAGCTCCAAAACCGCTGATACTTCTTTGGATGGATGTATTTTTACTTGTGAAATCCCCGATTCTCAACTCTGCACAAAACTTCAGGAATTTCCCCCACTTTCTCTCCTTCACATACAGACTTCTATCAAGGTCTGAGTACACCAGAAAGATCATTATGCACAAGCACGTATTTCAGACAGGATGGGTCTACATGTACTAACACACAGATTTAGTTGAATAGGTACCAAGGAAGTTCTCATTACTGTCATTATATCTATAAAAATCCCAGGGGCAGTGAAACTCTAAAAGAAATTATTACACTGGATAAAAAAATTCTTTACAAAAAAGACAAAAATGAAGACTCTATTGCTAGAAGAAGACTCTAAGTTAGGAGAGGAGAAATTTTAACAAATATATATATATATTACAGCCTACAAGAACCCACTAGGTCCATGAAATTCAGGTGAAGGCAATAAAAGTTACCATAAAGTATTTCACTTATTTTCCCAAAAATGTCTGATTTTTTTTTTATTTTCACCCCTCCAATAGTTTAGAGAAAGCCAGTTGCCCCACTTCCCTGAAAGTCAAAGGGTGATGCTCGAAGGAGTTCTCTGCCAAAGAAAACTAACTGCTAGCTTATGCAGGGATATTTAAACTTCCAAGTAGCATGTGATAGCACAAGTTAAAAACCAAGTAGATTCTTCCTATAAAACAAATACTGATGATCCTAGATGCTTGAAAGCTCCTTGTTTCAAAAGTACTTACCACATGGGACGCAGGGGTGGGAAGATAAGGGTTTATTTGAAATCAGTGAAGGCAGATGGACTGGCAGCTCTCCCACTGTGCCCCTAGTACACTGCTCAGGAGCTTTGTCGATGCATGGAGTGAAAGCCTTCAATGCCCAAAACACCTGTAGTTACAGGATGGCCTATGACTGTAACTGATCATTAACAGTAAGTGGAAAAGAAGTACTGATACAAAACAGAGGTGAAAAGACCAAATAAAATATTTCACTTGTTACTGCTGTGAGTGCATTCTTTGCAGATAATCAAGTAAAAGAACTTTTATCACTGAAATATTCGAAATAGAACCATTCCTACTATTGAAACTGTGCAGAGTAACAAAATTTCTTTACCTAAACACTAGGTTATTCCATAACAATAGAAAAAGCAAAAATCATACTAAGGATATATCATAAATAAATTGTGCAATGTAATAATCCGTAGTGTTAATTAAAGCAGGCTATGTGCATGACTACATAATTCCAACTGGAATTCCTTCAATGCCTAACCTGTTAGGCCTACACTTAAGTATGTTAAAACCCTTTCAAAGAACTAGATTTGTAAGCTGAGACTTCCTTTTACAAGAACTGTTAACTCTTCCCTTTGTACTCCACTTACCTGCATGCCTACTTTTTGTCTTCATTGCAATCACTTTGCCCAGTGGGGGATTAAAACTTAACTGGAGTGGAATTTCTTTAGACATTTCTGAGAGCCAGAAGTACTTACCACCAGCTCTATAATTATCTGACATAGACTGGAAAAGAATGAATACAAATAGTTCCTTGAGAGATCAAGGAGAAAGACAGTCATGTATTGCAAACTAATCAGATTTTGCAATAGTGTATGTTTTTTTCTTTAAATGCAGTGTATTTTTTTTCAGACAAGTATGCAAAGTGCCACATGTGTCAGTCAATAGCAGTCACTTCCTCAACCCAATTTTATTCTATCTACTTTTGGTGAAACAGTCCTAGATCTCAATAACTACAGCTTGCAGAATTAGAAGAACTGTGAGCTTACTCTTTTGATAGCTTTCTAGTTAATGGAATTGTCAAGAATCTGCTCTGAAAAAACAGGAAGGAAGAGTGAACTGATCATCCAGTCTCAGCATTTCTGTCAAGATGCAGAAATGTCATCCAGCAGTTGCCATAACACTTTACCAGGAAGAGCAGAGGTAAGTATCCAGCTGCATTCAGTTACACAATTTTCTCTGGCCTCCCCACAGCTCATTTACTTGCATATGAAGAAAACACATTTTACCATAAAAGACTAATTAGCATTTAGCACATTAACCTTTGTCTCTCAGCCAACTGCCCCAACTGCGAAGTGGAAAGTGATTGGTTTTGAAATTAACTTACTTTCTGCATACATCTCACAGGGAACAGTCCTTGTCTGGCCTATTCGCAGTAATTACTTAGTCATTAGATTGTTAAATTTCTATCCTATCTAGGCATTCAGAGTCTCCATTGATACAGATGCATTCCAAAAAGATGATAGCTCATTTCACAGTATCATGATAAAATTTACTTTTGTTAATAAATGTTCTTCTTTGCTTTGTATTCATTGATTTCCCCAGAACATGGAAGTGCTACAGCCTATATATCCAACTTCCTTTACAGCACCTGTCACAATAGCTTGGGTTTCCTGCAGTATTTAACACCAGAGGCACTGGATCAAGGAAACAAACTCAGGTAGCAGCACAGACTCCATCTTTAATTCTCTGTAATTTATAAAGACAGAGACAGCATTAGTGAGCCAAGCCTTTAAGCCAGGGCATCTGCTCAGATACAGAAATAAACATGATTTGGGGGTCACTTATCCTATTGTTATTAATGCCTAATCCAGTCAGAATTTATAACAATACAGCATATTTGAGAGTAAGGAACCTATGCATTAAAAGATCTCCTTTACCAAGTTCTTAATTTAAAAAATAAAATAAGCACTGTAATGTTGAGGTTCTGGTGAAGGCATCATGAGAGTTTCTTTAGAAATTGCACATACAATGCTCTCCTTTAAAGCTTTCTGAGTGCCACTGAAAACACTTGCTCTATGTTGATCACAGAGAAAAAATAGTAAGAAATATAAACTTGCAGCACATTTGGGATTTTGTTAAAATGCACATAGCTCAAGCAGGAACTCTGGTATCTTGGGATGAGCATCTCAATACTTGTACCCAAAGAGGCCAGTATTACATTTCAGGTACAATTAAGGAGATACAAGGTTCTGCAGTCTGCTGAAAATGACTAACCACACATCTTCACAAATATAGCAAGGACTTCAAATGATCATGAAATCCACAGCCCCTACTTTGTGCTTCACATTTCACTGCAGTGCATTCACTCAAGCATGAAGCCTGGAAACCTCTTAATTTTAAGTCTGATGAACTGTAAGTTGCTTGATAACCTGTCAGCACAAACTATACTCCTTTTTTGACAATGACTTCATGAACAATTGTCACACAGAAACAAGAAAAGTCAGGTCCCATTTTAATGTCTCATGTTTAACTCTTACTCACCATTACACAAAATCAAGTATATCACCTCCTGAATTTTCAGCTTGCTCTCCTTCAATGCAAATTTCCTTTACATAACTTCACTTTCATGAATACTTTCGACTGTACTGAATGTAACTTCAGAGAAATGTAGCTAGGATTAGAAATAACTAGATTTGAGATACATGTAAAGAAGTGAATTTTCATCATTAGCCACTTTTTTTCTGTATCAACCTTCAAATTCAGCCTACCTGCAAAATACTGATAAAAACAAAGAAAAGAGGTTGTGCCACAGAAATGAAACAACTTCTCTTTTTGATAAAATATCTTTGAACACCTTGTCAAGTAATAGGTTAGAAGACTCTAAGCAACAACTTAGACATTGTATTATGAATCTGACTAGTTTACATTGGAGATTATTCAAGGTTGTTGTCTAGAAAACAAAGTGCATTTCAACCATAATGCAAAGCATATCACGGCCAAAATACTCCTCTATGTAACTTTGTACATTGAGATTTTTACTATGCAAGAAATAGTGCTGTGGCTTTTTTCCTTTTCCCCCCTTAATTAACAGGATTCTTATTCTAATTTTCTTCAGAATATTTTTGCTAGTAGACTTCAATCTATCTACCTCCACCTTTTACCTTTTCAGGAATTGGTTCTTAAAAACCATTTACTAAAAATAAGCATAAAGAGCAACACCATTAACACTCAAATGTTAGTCCAAAGCTACAACAAAGCAGTGAGGACATGACAACCTGTAATATAAAAACACTGAAGAAGTACTGGCCATTTCTATGTAAAAGATGTCTTGATTGTTTGCTTAGCTGTGTAATAGAACACCTTTTTTTAAGTATGTATCATACAGCACATTAGACCAATACCAAAAATTTCCCTTTCTAGATGTTAAGTATCTGCCAAACAGCACAGCCACACCTTTGAGAAGATACAAAACCAGAATTACTCAACTAGATCAGTTTTACAGCATGTAAATATTAAATTTTGTACTTGAGATTTCCTTTAGAAATTTAGGTAGACACTGCAGGAATTTGCATCTGTAAAATACTAAAGTTTCAAGTGGAGTGTAGCTTTACATAAGGAAAAGCATGCTACCATTCCTTACAGTATAATGATGATACAGACTACAGGGATTACTGGCAGTTTACCAACCATTTACCAGCTCCTCTCCTTTCCCATACTGACAGGGAAAATGTAAATGTGCTCCTGTAAAATGAACTCTCAGGTGTCAAAGTGCCTTCAAATAAAAACTGAATAATCTACGAGAAGTTACTTTATTTCTTTTTTTTTTTTAAATATACATATACAAGATATTTTATTTCAAAAGCACAAGAACATTATACAAGTTTCAAATTTACATTTTTGCAATTTAAGATACCAGTATGTGCATTATCAAATAACTTCTGTCAGCTTGGATGGAACAGAAATAAGTGGCATAAGCATCTTGCGGTCACTAA
>VZTN01011868.1:292-10423 GCA_013400515.1 Erpornis zantholeuca
TTTCTAATGATAGTGCAATATACCACATGTCAGCCACATAGCTAAATTCATTACTGAAGAGCCTTAAAAATAAAGCAGATGGCTCTATCAAGCAGGTTGTGGTTAATGTCCAGGCTTTGTAACAATCTCTGAACAGGACTCCACTGATTTTATTTTTGTAATATACTTTAATATCTACTAGTGCAGAATCCAGTGGCAAAACTTTGTCATTAAAACTTATAAAGCAGGTGAACTACCTGTGTCACTTTTAACAATTTTTTATAAGGAAAGAGGAAGTATCTCATCAAGTGGAGTACTTTTGAATTAAAGAAAATAGAGCACTTGTGTCTGTGTTATTTAATAGCTAGGCTGACACACCACAGGACCAGGTATGCATTTTGGCTTTGGTGGTGGTGGTCTTCCCAGCTGTTCTGATGATCTGGGTTCAGTGAGCAGCATGTACTGAGCTGCCCAAGTTTATTCTTCTGCAATGAACTGAACCTGATGACCCAAGGTGAAATAGCGATCTTTTTTACATAGCTTGTTTCATGCCAGAAAGTATGGTTGAGAAAGGATTGGTTTTTGGGTTACAGAGGTAGACAGGACCTGTAATTTTCAGCATTTCAGATCTCAGATACTGTGTAAATTAGCATTATTTCTTTACCATAGAGACAGGCTACTGAGATGGCAAAGGGCTACTGAACTTGCTGTGTCAGCCACTACCATTGAATTTTACCATTGTTTTGAATCTGTATTGTTTTGGTGTAAAGCATCAAACTGCTTCCTGTAAAACTAAGGTGCAGCAAATGAAGTGCTGTTTTAAAAGAAAACCACAGTGCTTTCTTTCTCCTCAAAGGAATAACCACTTACTATCAGCATTAGTGGAGCATGAGGTGGCATATTATGAACTACACTGAGTGGATGTTGGGGGGAAAACATGACTTTATTTCATGTATGCTACTATATTAAAACATTTTGGTCAAATGTAGCATAATTTTTAATTTTTAGTGATATGATATGTATGTTAGATAGCTGATGTAATTAAATTAATTGTGTGGTTTTGTGCTCACCTTGCTGTCAGCAGTTCAATTACACTAAGAGTTCTCAGGTCTAGTGTTATTGACATGCTTTTGATTTTATGAATGACATCTTAGGACTTCTATGAATGTGTTATTTCTATGATAACACGTTTGACATAATTGGCATATTTAAAATAGTTGATTGTGACAGAGGATGATTATAGACAATGAATAAGTTCACTACTTGCTCTTCGTAATCAACCATAATCTTGTTATTTTGATTGAGGAGTAAGTAGTTACCACAAACTGCTTAGCAATCATAATGAAGATGAAATCCTGGGAAAGCTAGTCTGCTTTTCCAAGCCTCATTAACAAAATAGATTTACCTAACAATAAACTTAGTATGAATAACCTGTGGGTTGGTGAAGCAAAATGCAGGCAAATTTAGTGAGTTCTTTACTTAATTACTAACAATCTAAGGCTGTAGAGGTTTTGGAAAATAGGCATCATGTTACATGGATGTGTAAACCAAATCTTTCTTAAATCTAGACATATTGTGTGTTTCTGCAGCACTCTGCATGCAGCTATCATATTTTAAATAATACCTACTTAGAGTGCCATCATGGGAACATTTATGTTCCTCCCTGTCAAAATTCCTGTCAATGTATTCAAGTTTTGTTGTATTTGGTTTTGTTGTAAAGGATTCGAAACGAGGATTTGGGATTGCAGTTTCTGGTGGCAGAGATAACCCTCATTTTGAAAATGGTGAAACATCGATTGTCATTTCAGATGTTCTCCCAGGTGGTCCAGCAGATGGATTACTTCAGTAAGCACTTTTTTCTCTGTCTGGCATTTTGAGGGGCATGGCTGTAGAATGCATAAAACCTTTAGACAGACTTGGCTGAAGTCCTGGTGATTTAATCCCCTCCAGATCTGGTGCCCTCCTTAAGATCTACATGTCTCTTTAAAAAAAACCTCAAAACAACCTAAACAAGTAAACTCTACATAGAGGTGTTAGTTGCTATTTGGTAAGATAATTAAATGTCAGTAGTGTTGAAAAGTCTTTAACAGTTAAATATGTTTCTTTCAAGATTGCGTTTCATTTAAAGAAACAGTAGAAATTCTTAATATCTTAAAACATTCTCCTTGGTCCTCCTCCATTAAACACATTTAGTGATCAATTATTAGTTTCTAAGAATTACTTAAGTCAGCCCAAAGAAGGTTATCTGAATATTTATTTTATATCTGAAAGAAAAAATTATGGAAATAAAGAGTTTCTGTTGTCTTTCTGATAACTTCATCCCTGGGGAGGCAGCATCTATCATGTATGAATGATTTTAAATCTGTAGGCTGGGAGTTTCTATCCTACATCATCCTTTTCCTGAAATACCTGAAGAGGACTACACATTTTGAAAGAATGCCAAATAATTGTGCAGTAATAATAATTCAAGAGAGAAGATTCTGTCCTTTTTGCCAAACATTAATTTTTGGTCAGATAATGAAATGGCTGATATGGGAGTTGTTGCTGAGTAACTAAATTAATAGGGTAATTGTAAAGCATGTAACAAACAATTTTTTACTTAAATGTACAAATCTGACATTTTCCCTGCACACCACCGCTGTCATCCAGCCTATCACCTGTGATTTGGGAATGAAATGATGTCCAGAAATTATGATCATAGGTACATTGATGATGGCAAGGGAATACCAAGATATTTGGTATCTTTCAGACAAAACACATTCTGAAAAGAAAAATGAATGCAAAGTTGTTCCTCCAGCAAATCAAGGAATATAGGCATAACCTTCAGAATGTAAGGGAAAAACAATCCTGTTATCTTTTTTAGGGTAAAATGAGCACAAGTAGACGGACCTCTTGACATATTATAACACTGAGTTCAATACTGTCTCTGGATGTATGGATGGTCCAGAATGCTATTGAATTCATCCATAAACCTGGATGAAACTGATAGTGAAATATATCATGCTGTTCTGGCATACCCATCCACTAAGAGGAAGTGGAAGGGTATGAAAAGAAGCACAAAAATAATTTAGGAGTTAAGAGTGCCTTACAAATGGAGGCTTAGAGTATTCAATCTTCTTATTTAAAAAGAAGATTGTGATGTGATTTGATTATAATGAAGATAAAATAGTTGGTACCAAAGATTTCTTTTATCTAGTAGAAAATGGCAAAATGACCAGTAATTTGTTGAGCTAATGCTCTGACTGTAAGGTTAGTGACTGAGTAGTCACCAGAATAAACTAATATGAGCAGTGATAATTTTGGAGGTTTTTTAATCTTTTTCACTTTTTGCCTTGAAATGCCTTTATGAATTTTATGGGGTTAAATTGTCAATGTTATGTGGCTATTTCATAGGTGGTTAGGTGAGTTAGGTGTTAGTGGTCTATTTGATATGCAGGAGGTCTGAACAGAAAAGTTGGTAATCTCAGCTGATCTATGTTTTAGGGCAGGGAGGACTTCTTGTGTACTATAGTTTTGTTGGGTTTTTTTTCCTCCCAATCACCTTTCTACAGAGCAGATAGGACTTGAACACCAGACTTTCAGAAAAATGTATTGCAGTTGTATTTGTCAGTATTTGCCTATATACTGATATGGCTGTAGCAGCTCAAAGCTTTATTTAGTGAGATTCTTCTATGAAAGACATCTAGCCCTAGGTCTGAAAACTAGGAGTCCTGAAAGAATTTTTAAAAAGTTTAATACTCATCACAAATGTTCTTTAAAAAAATTATGGAAAGGTACTTAAGCTGAACACAGTATATACACAAAAATAGTGCTGCTCAATGTCTAAGTTTTAGGTACACTGAAAGCTGCTTCTAATATTCAGATATTGTAGTGTTTATATAGAAAACACAGTTTTAAAGTAAAACTCCTTGTTAAACTGAATGAAATTCATGGGTTCCCTCTGAAAAAAAAAGAAAAAAGAGAAAAAAGAGATATTGTTCTGCTGTTTTCATGAAGGCTTCTCTTAAATCCTCTCTTTCCTTTCTTATGTTCCTCCCTGTTTCCAGAGAAAATGACCGAGTGGTCATAGTTAATGGGACCCCGATGGAAAATGTTCTACATTCTTTTGCAGTTCAGCAGCTTAGGAAAAGTGGAAAAGTGGCCACCATCGTAAGTAAATTCCAAATGTGTTCAGTGTAGAGTGGTATGTACCTGCGTAACCAGTGAGGATTCTTGTTTTCTTCTATAAAGTGTTCGTTAAGGGCATAAAGCAAAGCAGCCCTTTGCCAGATACAAAGTACAAAATAAATAAAACAAAGACGTAGTTTCTGTAGGTGAAAGAAGTGGAAATTGACCAACAGTATCACAAAGTTATCTTGTTGAAAAACTGAGAATAAAATGATTGTTTTATAATGTTTATTTTGCTGAATAACGAGTGGTATAAAATAGAGATTATATGAGGCAAATGATGTCCTGCATACACAGATCTTGCCCAATAAAAAATAGAACATAGTTCTTCCTTCTTTTTTTCCCCAACCTCTACTTGAAACATGAAGAATATTCATCTGTTCAATTTCATATTCTGAGCTTTGATAGGAGTTTGTTTGTTTGTTTGCTTCATATTGTACTGGACAGGTAGTAAAGAGACCCAGGAAAGTGCAGGCTGCTGCGCTGAAGAGAAGCTCCTCCCTTGACTATGAGGACAGAGCTTTAGATGTAATGGATGACCATGCAGAATTTGATGGCAAAAGTGCTCGAAGCGGCTATAGTGAGAGAAGTTGGCACAGTGGAAACGGAGGGCGCAGCCAAAGCTGGGGAAACAGCCTGGATCAGAGCTATAGAGATGAGCAAGACCGAGGGCGTAACCGAAGCAGAGACCGTGACAGGGAATGCAGCTACAGCCGTGATCGAAGTCGTGGTAGGAGCATTGACAGGAGCTTGGATCGAGACTACAGAAGAGATCGCAGCAGGGGAAGGAGCATCGACAGGGATGGTGGCTATGAACAGGACTACAGAGGAGACTACAGCCCACCCAGTTACAGTCATGGATCTTTATCTGATCCTAGATATGGGAGGGAAATGAGGAGTCGTAGCCGGGACAGGCTTCGTTCCCGCAGTCCTTCTCCTGTTATACACCACCAACATGAATACATCGGACCACAGGATCAGAATGCCCCCATCAGTGTTCTCCTAACAAAAGGCAGAAATAATGAAGGTGGGTATAGTAGGGCAGGAGAGGAATCAACTTTTAATACAGCATAGGTTTTGGTGGGGAAAGAAGAGCATAATTACTTTCTGCTTTTACAATTTAAGTATTGACTTTTCTAACTGATGGTTTAAGTTGTTCTTTCATTCATTCTGGCTGATTAGGGATTCTTTTCCTCCAGCACCTTGAACTTTACCCTTGAACAAAGATTAGTTCACCCACATAATTTCAGTCTTTTCAAGCCACTGTCCTTGGTTTTCCATTTTCTCGGCCCTTTTCTTCTGGTTCTGATGGAAAACATGGATCTGATCATGATTCAGATTACATTTGGCATGTCTACAAAAGGGTTAGCTAGAAAGGGTGAAGAGTAGACTCTCTCTTTAATAGTAAGGTTTGTTTGGTTCTGGTCATTAAAGAATACTGAAATAGCAGCAGCTGAAACACCGAAATAGCAGTATTTCAGCCTTTCTTTGCCAAGAATTGAAGTGTGTAAATGAAATCCAAAAGCCTGACTTTTTTTTCACTGTGAAATGAAGACTTGTGCTGGAAAACATGTCTGAGATTAGGTTGTGCATTCTTTTCTGTTTGGGATTTTTTTTTGGAGGATGGTGGTTTCTTTCTGGAGGGGTTGGGTGTGGTCATTGTTTTTTTTTCCTATTCTGCCCCGTTGTAATTTTAAGAAGTTTTTGCTAATTAAACTTTGTATGCAGGAGCTAATCTCTCTTTTTCATTGAGTCTGGCAACAATCCTTTTTCTTTCTTCTTCCTCTGCATGTAAAGTTTCCACTTGTAAAGGTAATGCAGATAGGTGTACAAATAAGGAGAAATTTAAGGTGCATTTGTTAACTTTTACATTTAGCTGTACTGTAATTCTGCCATTATAGGGATACTTTGCAGACTTGCTGAAATGTGGTGATATTTTAAAGGAGAACAACATTCTGTTGTTTTAGGATGCATGTTTTTTAAGGATGTTGCCTTTAAGTAGC
This sequence comes from Erpornis zantholeuca, assembly GCA_013400515.1. Classification (NCBI taxonomy): domain Eukaryota; kingdom Metazoa; phylum Chordata; class Aves; order Passeriformes; family Timaliidae; genus Erpornis; species Erpornis zantholeuca. Next base: position 6,442 of record VZTN01011868.1, read on the forward strand.
AAATGTACTGACTCAAGTAATTTGGATCACAGGGAGAAAAAGGGAGCAGGGGAGTAAAAAAAATTTATTTGCCTGAAAGAACTAAGGCATTTGTACAGATAGGACAGGGTCAGCATGCAATAACTGATGAAATGCCATACAAAATATGAATCAGAGAGAAGCTAATCCAGTATATTAATAAGTAGCTCTAGAACAATGGCATAGTTTTGCTGCTGGAGGTGTGGATCAGTCATCCAGCTGTAACTGGTTTTGGATCATTGCTTATTCATATTGTGATGGCAGCGCAGATATTGAAGACTTGGCCTAGGGTGAAGTGGATTTACTAGGCTTATATTTTTTTTCTTTTTTTTCTCTCATGGTATAATGGTGTTTGATGCATGTACACTCTGTAGTTTTTAAAAAAATGCATCCTTGCTCGTCTTTTAAGCTACAGTGGATTATCTTCTTGGTTCCAGAATATGGACTCCGTCTTGGAAGTCAGATCTTCATAAAAGAAATGACACGTACTGGCCTAGCAACCAAAGATGGCAACCTTCATGAAGGAGATATCATTCTCAAGGTCTGTTCTGGTTTTACTGCTAGCAGTTTGGTAGGCAGTAGTTACAGTAGTTATTCTGAACTAAGTCGTGTTTAGTCAAGTTCACTACTAAACTTGAGCACAATGTGGACTTGTTTATTATTGTTGCCTTTTTATGTCCAGATCAATGGTACAGTGACGGAGAACATGTCTTTAGCTGATGCCCGAAAATTGATTGAGAAATCACGTGGGAAACTCCAGCTGGTTGTTCTCAGGGACCGAAAGCAGACACTGCTCAACATTCCTTCACTGAACGACAGTGACTCAGAAATGGATGGTGAGGTTTAATGTGGATCCAAAGTTCTGGACTCTGTGCAAGGACAAAATGAAGCTTATATTGTTTTGCTGTGGTTGAGTGATATAGGTTCTTTATGAAAAATAATGAAACACAAACAAACCTAAGTAATAGTCAATTACGCATCAAGTCCCCTATCTATAGGTGAAAATCGTTTTGTAGTAATCATATAATTACATTGTAGGAAGAGGCAGAGATAGAAGAATCAATGTTGGTCTGGCAAAATCAGTCTTCTTGGAACAAGCAAATCAGTTGCTTTAATAAAAAATTTAAAAACAACTGCGTTGGACTGGTCTCTCCTTCTGAGGGCATTAACATTCATGGCAGCATTCAAATGAAGGGAAGAAATGTCAGGACAAGAGGAAATTAGGTGGCCCTGGATAACCGGTTTCTATTCCCAGTACCTGTTCTATACAAGTGTATGAGCTGTATCTCTTAGCACAATATTTCTTTGGGAAGGGCTCAGAATATTTGAGGGAGCAGAATGTTATATTNGAACTATCTGTAGGTTTTTCTGTGAGGTCTGAGGTGCAGTTCAGATATGAGGGCTGCTGTCTCCTTTGCCACTGAAGGGAAATTATATGAGGACCATTGATGTGAAGGTGGTCTTTGGTTTGGAAACCTCCATGGCACCTCAAATCAAAGCCTGCTAACACTAGTTAACACAACTGAGAGTGTTTCTCAAAGGTTGTGGAGACCTTCCTGAAATATTTTGGAGGGTGGAAGCACTAAAAGGCCCTTTTTGAACCTTTGTCAAATCAAAAAAAGAGTGGGCTGAAATGTTCAATGTATTCTATGTGAAAGTGAAAACTTTGTAAATATATGGTGGTCACATGAGCAGATTACTTAAACAAATCCTGCATTTCTTAATTTGCCACTCTCTTTACAGATATTTCTGAAATAGAGTCAAACAGATCATTTTCCCCTCAAGATGACAGATTACATCATTCTGATCTAGATTCACATTCATCCAATGAAAAATTGAAAGAGAAACCAAAGTAAGAAATGGTCTTCTCTAGTTCATTTTTGTCATGCTTGTCAAAAGAGTTATTCAAATATATGCATTCTTATCTGACTTCCTGGCATTTTTTTTCTATTTCTTTCCTTTAGTGTAAAAGAGGATCCCTCCAGTAGGATGTCAAGAATGGGAGGAATGCCTACCCCATTCAAATCAACTGGTGACCTTGCTACTCCTGGTGTTACAGCTGTAGACTCAAACAAAGAACTGAAGTACCAAGATGACCCAGCTGGTGAGAACCTGAAGGTTTTGGTTGCATTCTGGTTGCAGAGTGTCTATTCCCACCATAATGTTGACAAAGCTGGTATGCTCTTCATGTCAACCCCACCCTGACACACAGAGAAGAGGTCTATCTTTGCTTTGTGGTGCAGGGAAGAAGCACCTGATATTATTTGACAGTAGTCAAATTGCTTATTAGAATTACCACCTGAAAAAAGCAAATACTCTCCTAGAACACCTGCTGTTAGCCTATTGCTGTAAGCAGATGAACAAAGTCTGATCTAGCTTGCCTGAAATAGTTGTGTATCCCTTCCTTGAACTCTTTGTTCTTTTTCAAGAACTAAAAAAATAGAAATAAATTATTTTTTGTGAGACATGATTGATTTTTAAATCTCTGTTAATCTTTGGCATGAAGGCTTTGACTGCTGTCTGATAGCTAAAAATTGCTGCCATGACACTTTTTCAGTGTCTCAGTAACTTCTTTTCTTTTACATTTAGTGCCTCAACCGAAAGCAGTTACACGAACAATTCTTAAACCCAGCCCAGAAGATGAAGCAATATATGGGTAAGGTGGCACTTGCTGAGTTCTTTTGCAGTCAGTATTTCTCCAATGACCAGTACCTGATTCTTGGCTGCATGGGTTTGTGTTCTTTCTCCCATTTGGAATGATACCCCGTCTTATAACTTAATGCCAAGAAGAGGTGACATGGCTTCTAACTGATGTTGAGTTCAACTTAGTTTTAGAAATATCTGCCTGGAATCTACCTGAACACCCTGTGTTTCTGGGCTTGCATGTGAACATATGGAGGAGTTTTGTTTTATTTTACTTTTATTAATAGGAAATCAATCTACATGTTTTCTTTTGAGAGTTTCCAAATACAGAAATTGAAGAAATAGGAGTGTTGGGATTGTAAGGAGAAACCTAAAGTTTTGAAAGTGTTCTGTAGCTTGGTGTATTTTCTTAAATGGATTTTCTTCTCAGATCTTTTCTGGGTTGGGCCCTGCATATGTTGTCATTGATGTGCAAATTAATAAAGTGATTATTTTGGTGAAGGGGAATTTATAATACAGGCTTAGGGTATTACTGAGAATGGCTGACAGATGTAGTGTCCTCTGAGCTGGAAGGTCACTCAGGCATACAGCTTTTCTGACAGCAAAATAGCTGAGCCTAGTCCAGTAGTCTCTCCCACTGCAATGTGGAAGGGCTGATTGTTAACATATCAGTAGATTATACTTGGAAATATTTCTCATTACAAGAAAATTTGGAGATTTCTAACAAATATGTTAAAAAGTAAAGAAAATAATAAATTTAATTCATATGACAGTTCTTTAGGTTATAGAAGAAAAAACAATGAGTATGATTACTCATAACTCAGTCTGTTTTCACAAAAACCACAGGTGTTCTTATGAGAGAGGATACGGTAGGTAGGGAACTACTTTGGGGCTTCAAAAACAGGGACCTGTTTCCCTGTTCAGTCAAGTCTGTGCTTGCCACTTAGTCACTCTACCTAGTCCATTTCCCACTCTGAAAAATGCAAATTCTCTGCCTCCTGCCTTCACTGAAGAGTTACCTGGGTAAATACAGCCTATATAGTGCAAGAAAGGGCATAAGAATATTATTAATATGATATTGTTGAGGAGCTGCAATTTTTTTTCTTTTGGCATCCTAATATTGTTATATGCTTAATATCTGGCCTTACTTCCTTTTTCTGTTTATAAATCTTGTAGTCCTAATACAAAAATGGTGAGATTCAAGAAGGGGGACAGTGTGGGCCTGCGACTGGCTGGTGGAAATGACGTAGGGATATTTATTGCTGGAATTCAAGAAGGTACCTCAGCTGATCAGGAGGGACTGCAGGAAGGAGATCAGATT
>VZTN01011879.1:4864-15539 GCA_013400515.1 Erpornis zantholeuca
TTTTAAAAATTTCTGTGGTAGAATCAGTTCTGCCTGATAGTTTAGAGATTTTTTATAATGTGCAGAAATGTTTTAAACTCAGTGTTTTCTATTCTTCCATGCAAATCCTGCTCCCTAAATCACTAACACTGCACATAAAGCATGCAACATGATGTACGTGTCCTGAGCCACAGTGAGAACCTCTTAATTTAAACTTATTTGCCCTATTCAAGTGATTCAGCATGTAATTAAAGTCTATCGCATTATAAAAATTAGCTACAGATCATCATTTGTTACAAGTGTGACTCACAAGGGCTAAGCCTGCTTAATATTCTGGTTGGCAGCAAAATGTTCGAGGGCAGAATCCAGATCAATACACACAATTTTTTTCAATCTTCCCTGTGGTAGTAGTGTTGTACATTTTGGCATCGCTGTCTTGCCAACTGTAATGAAAGAAATTGTCATTCAAAATAAGACCAATTAAAAACTGATGTCCTTAAAAAATAGCACTGCAGCCTTTTTTTTTTTTTCTTTTGGATCCACCATGTTCAGCAGACCACCATGGCATGAATTGCCATTAATATGTCATTTCCCTTTCCTGTTATCACAATATAAAAGACCTTAGCTCTGACCTTTCTATCAAAACATCCTTTGTTTAGAATGAAAGCTATTCACTGTTAGACCCTTATCTATAGAGCTTAGCCAGCGGATCAAATCCAAAGAGCAGAATTCGTTTACTTTGTATTAAATGAGCTCAGTTAAGAAGTTTCAATTTTGGCAGAAAGGTGCATTAATCACAAGGAAAAGAACAGATCTCACTTTTCACAGCTTCTGGTTTACTTTCAATACAGTTGCACAGTAAGGCTTTTGTTCCTTAAGGGTAGCACTGTATTTAAATACAGTAAATATAACAAAATTACCTTCTTAAAATTACACTAGAGTTCCTACAGTACAGGATGTCCATAATGACCTCAGTGTTGCATGACTAACTTTACAGCTTCAAAAAGGTTCTAAATTAGTTTGGACAGATGGGTTTTATCCAGAGGAAATCAATGAGTTTTTGTGAGTCTGACTTAATTTTTATGCAGCCAGCACTTTGAGATGAAATTAAAATATGTATAAAAAACATATTAAAGTTTCCCTTGGGTTCATAGTTGTTTGTACATTTACAAGGTGTTAAAGAGATGATTTAAAAACTAACTATATGAGGGATCAATGCAAGTATACTATGATTTATGGTCTTTCATGACATTTTTGACACTTCTGGCCTAATGTCTCATGTGTTTTGAACCACTAATTATCTTTTAATTCATAAGGGTTTGGTGAGATTTTATAAGTGTAATATAATATAAAGAGTTGTATCACATGGAAAGTTTTAGAAGAAAACACACTTTACAAGTTGTAAATAAAGATGTGCTGCACCAGTTAAAAATCCACTTGATTGCAGTACCTCCACTTGGGGAGGGGTTCCCCATCTGCCAACAAGATTGGTAGATTTTTAACTTGCTATTCAGTATTGAGGGCCAAAATCTGGAGGGAAACAGGAAGTTTTCACAGGTTTAGTGCTTTCACTGTGTAACATCATATCCAACCCAAAGCTTTATCTGCCTGATCAGCTATGATCTGACTATCTCCAGGACCATAAAACCCTTGATATACTCAAATTTTTATATATCCCAAAAGTGAACAGAAGCTGGACTTTTCTTCTGGAGACTCGTAAGAATTGAATATTTCATACTCTTCTGTTGAACTGCCACAACTTGACCTTGCAATCGACTCAGAGCAAGTAGAAAGGTTCCCATGACAGGATTTTCAGATAATCCCTAAATTATCCAAGACCAAAACCCAATGTTCCATTCTTGTTTAGATGCTCCACAATATCACCTGTGGGTGCAGCGCAGTCTAGGGACTCACAATAATGAATGCTTTTCAAAAACACTCCTCTGTCTCTTCATTTTCTCATAATAATTTCGTTCAACATAGCTAAGGAACACACTAATTTACAAATCTGCATAAAGTAAAAAGAAAACAAACTTGGAAAGTTTACTCCCTGATTCAATGCAGTCACTAGCAGTGACTGCCTGGAGCCTCATAATGATTCCCCAATGTCTTTTTAGAGATACAAAGATGGCTCAGTGTGTTTGTTTACTTTTCTGGGGAAAGGAGTGTAAAATAAAGTGAAATACATTGCCCAGTTCTGTATTCAGACACATCTACTAATAGTGCATGTATATCAAATCCAGCCTTCAATACTGGATTGAAACCTGGGGGAGTCCTTCTCTTTTCCTAATCTCCAAATATATATAAATTTTTTACGGTTAGCTTGAAAATACCTAATAATGCCTACATAGACTACAAATTCTTCGATATCTATGGATTTCAATCTTTGAGCCAAGTTGTAATGCCACCTAATAACTGGGAAAAAAATCAAGAGAGAGGAAGGCAGTACAGAGCACCTAGCTAATTACAGACATCCAAGGAGAGTAAATTTCAAGAAGCTCAGTAACGATACTTCAATTATCAAGAATCTAAGCAAAAGTATTCTTACTCTTCTACATTTTGCCTAGTTTTGTGGTACTTACTGGTGATGACAACTGGTGTGATCACTATGATGTATCTTATTGAGCCATCCTCCTTTCCACATCATACAATAGATACTATCCAAAAATACCACTAATGATTTTTCTTCAGAGAAGTAAAACCTTAAAACCTGTTCTAGATCCTCTGTAGCATCTGTGCTTACAGTAGAGAATAAAATAGAGAAAAACAATCCTTTGATGACATTTTCAAAAGGCAAGAATTGTTGGCTTTCAACATATTGTATACGAAGGAGGTAATTTTGATACTTGACTCCTATCAAGCTGTACTTTCCTTTTCAAAGGACATTTGCCATTGATCAACTCTTAACATTAAGAACTTCCTCTTCAGCTGTTCTGGCAAACCTAACACATCCATGATACTTAGCACAGCACAAGTATGAAAACCAAGACTTTGGATATTGCACACTGACAGATCCCCAAAAAATCCAGAAAACTGAAGATTGGTTAGAGTTTCTGAAAATAGACATGGAATTTGCATGCAAAAAAATTCTCCTCTCAGCCCCAAGTAAGAATGATAAAAGAGAAACTCATGACACTGAGAGCTTCTTTTAAATGTTGTGACTTTAACCTACTTCATGTTGAAATAGTGGACATACAGTCAAGAAAGCCACAGTCTCTATAAAAAGCAGGATTACTCTAATTACCTTGGTCTCAGTTCTACATGGTCCAGGACACTAATGGTAGAAAACTTCTCTCTAAATGTTTAGGTTTCAGAAAATTCCTCTTAAAATACACGTTTTTTTCTATTAAGAAATTCAGGGCAATTTCAGTAATTGCCCAGTAATTCAAGGCAAACTGAAAGCACAGAACATGAAAAAATATCCTGCAGCAGGAATAAGGTAGTATTTAAAATACCAGATATAGATACAGAGAAACAAGAGATAAAACAATGCTTTAAAAGATGTTAGCTCATGAACTTTTCTCTTGTGGGTGTCTACACCTAACTCATTGTTAAGATATTCCTTCTATCCATATAGGGGGTCTGTGGTTATAAATTCATTCTGCCAGCTCCTAGTTCAGGGACATAAAAAATCCAGGCCTTTTTATCAAATATGAAGAAGGCAGCAATGGTGTTAGAGCATGGGCAACCAACAGAGAGCTTCAGAGGACTGAGATCTTTCAGCAGCTCTTGAACTTTCTCCCTCTCTCAGCATTTTGCTCTCAGGACAAAGATCATTTTACAATCAGAGCAGCTGAGTCATGCAACTCTGAGCTGGTTGAGATTCTTTCTGCCTCTTTTTGTTATGAAAGAGTCCCTTCATGGAATTCGTGAAGTTATCAAGTCTTGAACTCTGTGCACTTTCAATTGTACACCACAGCTTCCTTTCAACTTGATCTCTTTGCTGTCACAGCTCCTGATGATTGCAATGTTTGTGGGTTTTTTGTATGGCTGCTGGTAAACACTCTCCTTAATTCTCCTTCCCACCTACAGAGTCTGCATATAGCAGTGACTTTTCCACACTCAAATAGATACATAGTCAACTCCTATCAGAATAAATACTAGTTGAGGAAAGGAAAAGGAAAAAATTACCATTATTTTTATATAAAAATTCTAATATTCTATATGCAATTACAGTGGAAATATCTTTCTCTGCCTTTATTAAATAGCAGAACTGCACAGTGAGCCTTGAGAAATCTGTATATTAACATACTGATATTGGATATTTTCATCAACATTTACAGATGAAAGTTTAATATCTTCAAATTAATAACATACTTGCATGTGTAATCTGGCTACCTTCTAGGAAAATGAATTATGCTACTGTATATCAAAGAACTATGTAGAGGATGGATTGGAATTTCTGTATTCTGTAAGGATAATGTAAGCAACATAAAATTCTGGAAAACATTGCAATTAGATTCTAAATTACTTTAGATTCATGTCCTTAAGCACATGAATCAAGCTGAGAAATAATCTCCCCAAAACTCATTAATCAAATCAAGTATATAACATTCCTTAACTAATGCTGTCCATTCCATGAAATGTGTATACAGAAAGCTTTCTTTTTCACTTTTCTCATAACTATTTATATGCACATTAAAGAAATGTGCCCAGCACTGCTTACAATTGTTCCAGTAAAAAAGTACCATGAAAATAAACTTCTAACAAAGAGATTTGTTATTAGCAGGATGTATGAAGGAGATCATAGAAGCAAAGGTGTACAAAACTTTCTGGGTACAGCTTCTTAAGGAATTAAAAAAAAAACTGGCCGAAATCCACATAGTGCATTTCACTTAACCTGAGTTTCTCTGAGTTTCAGATTGTGAAAGAAAATAAAAACTGAAAGTGAAACTCAGCTTGAGACCACTAGGTTTTATCTTGTTTTACATCAAAACCTAACAAAACTGTGAATTTTTCTTGCTTTCAGCATGAAACTATAAATCACCTCAGGTTTTCTCAAACATTTAATTAACCTTAAGGTCAGTTCCTCAGGGTTAAAAGCTGTTGTCACTGGAGAAAATGGGATTTTTGCCATTGACTTCAGTGCAATCAAGCTTTGGCCTGTAGTGAATTATTTAAGTGAAGCCAGTTAGTATGAGCTGGGGAATACAGTAAGATAAAACTGAATAACTACTTAGTAGGATTAAAGTAACAAACCAGGATATATTATTTAGAATTAATTATTCATCTATCTATCTATCTTGATTAGATTTGCTAGCGAGAAACTTCAAATTTTTTTCCCATTTTTTTCCCAAATTCCTTGGCATCTTTAAAATATTCTATTGGAAAGGTTCACAGACTAGGTCAATTATCCAAATGTCTTAGATTTATACCAGACAGAGTGGTAGGAAAAACTATTGCAATAACTCTTCAAATTCTTGGTTTTAAGATAGAAATTAAAAAAAAAAAAAGGGTTTTGAAGTGGAGATAAAATGTAATGTAGGATTTGGGTATTTCAATCACTAAGGCTAGCTTTTACTGTAGATATGCACTTGGAAATGCAGGTAGGCACTGGAAAGATTGTAGAAAATATTTTAGCTCCTACTCACAGTTATGTGTCTAACTGTACCTTAGATGCTTTGAAAGTATCACTTTTAGTCCATTTTAAAACACATACCTGTTGTAAATGAACTAGGTAGGTACCAACAGACAGATATGGAAGTGATTAACACAATCCAGAGCTTTAATAGAATTCTTTATAGTGATGACTTTGGGAATCTCAATTGAGCCTGGAGGCCTTGATTCAACAAAGCATTTAGGCTCCTAACTTCCCATTGATTTCCCATTTAAATTAATGGCAAGTTTGGACCTAAAGACTTCATTAAACTTGGGACTAAGTGATTAGACTTTGGTGACATTTTCAGGACACTGCATTGTTGATCACTTACAGAACCCTTGGCAAGGGTTACTTTAGGGAGTGCAGGTTACCTGCTGGTGAACACAAACCCACTGTCACCCTGGTCCAGTCTTTGCAGGTGTGGGTTTGCTCTGGAGCACCAAAGAACAGCAGCTCTCTGTGCCTCTCCCTGCAATTGTACACACACCTGCCTCCATCTGTGCACCCCAAACCTGTCTGACAGGCAGCTAACACACTAACAGGAGGGTAGGGAGTTTTCACAACGTGACAAAAAATTGTGAAAGAAGGGCAAATGCAGGCACTGTATGTTGGAATTGAATCCTGAACAAAAGTTACCACAGCTCTACATGCAAAGGGGAGGAAGAGTCACCACAGCTCTGCGCTGGAAGAGGAATCCAAGGTTCTGCCTGTTTCCCTGAGAGGAGCAGGAAGGCACCCCTGGGTTGGGAGTGCAGCTTACTCTGGGGATGTGTCCATTCCAAACAGCAGATGGGGACCTGAACAGCCTCCCCTGCAAGCTTCACACAACCTATTGGAAAAAGAACCTACCAGAAACTGCGTGCATAACTCCAAATACATATTTCATTTGGGAATATTGGATGATGGTGTCTTTAGAGATCACTATTTTACATGCAGGTAGTTAAAAGTATTAATGAATGTATTAGTTTACTCCAAATCAGTTTTCATATTCATCTCTGCTTCATTCATGTGCATGTTTTTGTCCAAACACAAACAGACCTTGAAAAGCCTGAGGTTCTGGAATGAAGCATGAGAGGTTAAAAATATCATACATAATTATAATAGCTCTAAACTATGCTTTGCTTAATTAAATCTCTGTGATTAACTTCTGTAAGTATGTCATGCATTCACATCTTATTCTCTCCTGAAGAACCACTTGCTTTTTTTTGAATGAGCAAATTAGAGTAAGTTCAGCCATGTGTTTCTTTTTTACATCTTATTTTTATATAGAATCAATACTTTTCTGCATCCATCACAGGTAAGCATAATTGCTGTGTGATTTAGAAGCATGACACAGTTTAAAATTATATGCTCATCTAAATTTTGCCAGCAACAAATATGCACAGAATTATAGAAGCCATATACTGACATTTGGTTCTTAGAAATGTAAATAAAGGGTGATTAACACTTTTTCGGTTTTTTGAAGACTGTAGGGAAAAGCCAACCAAAGTAGTTTAAAATTATTATCCCATGCTCCATTTCATTTTAAAAGCACTTGGAAATGGGTTCTTGATTTTTTTCTCCTTAATGCAATGAGCAGAATGTCTTTCACTATAGTGTAAATATGCTAACAGGGCTCACTCTTGAGACAAACATATCTGATTTTTCCAATCCTGTATTTTTCATGTGTTATAATTCAATGTGATAGGTATAATTTTTGACATTATGGGATCTGGTTAGATCATAAAGGGTATACAAATCAAATAATATAGATTAGATGCTATGCTGGTCCATAACTGTTAAATGGGGTCACGGTTTCTAACTAAGTAATAGACTCTTATGTATTAAATTATTTCATGGAATTCAGTACCATCTATTCATCATAACACTGGCATCCATAATCTTAGGTAACTAATTTAAAAGTTCTTCCCTCTTCTTGCTTCTGGTTTGGATGAATTCTTACTGAGGTAAATTACTTAGGTAGTTGTCAGTGCTAACAGTACTAATATTTTTAATTAGCAGTGGACGCTGCATGACAAGTTACTATTCTAAATGGGAACAAAAAGAAAATACTAGGATTTTAGTTTCCTTAACTGGTTAGAAATAACAAGTGTTCATATTGTATCTCAAAAACTTGTTTCTCTTTAACAATGACTTCCCACATAATCAGTCAGTTCTTTTGAGGCAGTCATGTGAGAGGAATTTGATATCCTAATACACACAGTGAATTAGGGTTCTGAGTAACAAAGAGTATCTTCAACATCAGTGGACTTTTCATATGAAGCTCAAAGAACAGAGTTTTGTACTGACACATTCAAAATCAGCAATAGACTTATTTTCAAGAAATTAAGCCATTCTAAAGCATTATGTTATTATCAAAAGTCCAATTTCATAACTCTGTTTGAAAAAAAAAAAAAGTGTAATATCTTCAAAGGCATTGGGAGGCAAAGTCATTGACCATTGCCAGGTTCCTGTTCCCTCTCCTTTACACTCAGGAGTCAGAGCAGTTCTATAGTTCTATAGTAATGTGCAGTGCTTTGGAAGAGAGACCCCTTAAAAAAACTTGACATAAAGAGTCAGATAAAGAGCCACAGGGATTCAAATTGAAAAGTTTAAATGCCTTTCTACATGAAAATCTAAGCAATTCTAACAAATCTGTTATAAAGTCAGATAATCTTCTGTATCACATCAACAGCCTGATTTCTCATGCTAAACCTGAGGTTTGGTTGGTCGCTCTTGAAGCCTCATAACACTACCAGGGAAGGGTGAACTTTACATGTGTATTAACATTGTCACTTAATAAAAGAAATGTAATATTTCCAAATGTTTGCCAGGGTAGAAAGTTGGCCTCTCTCAACACTCAGCTGAGAAGTTCAAAGGATTCTTCTTTAGAACTCAGTCTATGCTTCCTAATCAAGGTCGAAGAAGATTTACATTTGCATTACTGAGATAATTGCTTACTTCTTAAGAAATCAGAATAAAGGGTCTTTCTGATTTTTTTTTTAAATCAAAATTATGACAGTAATGGGTAGGCCAGTAAATGAATAGAATAGATGACATCCTGATAAGCATTGTGTAAGTAATTATTGTTGGATGAATTTATAAATGCTTTGCTCTATTGGCTACTTGACTTTCATAAATAACACACAACACTTCAGAATAACTACTGGTAGTGTCAAGAAGGCCCATACAGAAAATTAATGTCATAATGAAAGGAAAATAATAAAAAAGCTGAACAGAAAATAAATGAGGACCATCTGAGAAGTGATAAAACAAGCTGAAGAGACAGCAAAAGCAGAGAGAGACTAATTATTGTTATCAACGGTGATAAACACTCACTGCCCATGTAACTCTGCAATTCCATCACCAGGTTTGGAAAATATGCATGAAGCACTTAGGTTTCATTCTGAAAATTTACAAGGTTCATCAGGATCTCTTGATCAAATCACAGATTTACAGTATGTTGTTATCTGTCACAATCAATTAAAACATGAGAGACTTAAGTGGCCATAGAACACCTGGGAGGTCTGTAGTGTCCCCAGTAAGACCATACAACACCTCTTAATAGTGATGGAAATTAGAAGTGTGCCTGGACAAGAAAAACAGACTTCTCTATGGTTATATGTTTGAGAACTCTATGGAAATGCCAGAAAGTCCTGCTGACAGCTAAAAGCTCAGCATTATCACATCCGATCTCTGAATGACCTCAGTACCAGGACAAATATTGCCTGCCAGCACTACTGAGAAAAATATTTACAGACTTTTGTTGGAGAAATGTTTTCCTGTTTAGAGAAAAACACTCTTGAAATGAATGTTGCCATGACCTGGTAAGCAGGGGGGGAGCACAGAGACTGCTGGTTATAATTAGCTGCTGCAGTTGCTTGCTGCTCTGAAGCAGTAATTGAGATCTGCACTGAGAGGAAGAAAAAGAGCAATTTGGGAGAAACAATAGGAAATGTTCACTTTTTACCCAGATTTTTGTAAAGAATCATGCTAGGTGGAAGATTCTGGGGTTTTTGATATGGCTAAATTTTTCTGGATTTTTTTATAGCTGTTTTGTCTTATTCTTGTTGTGAGTCACTGTTGGGTTTAGGGACCCAGAAGGAAAACATCTCTTCAAATTGTTGCATACCCATCATCTAAATATGAGATGGAATACAATGAGGGCAAACACAGTACCCATGAGATTTGGGTTAAACTAGTAAAACTGTTAATACCTTTGTAATTCAAACACAGTTTATGATGAAAGTGTGCATTTATTTTTGTTTCTGTTTTAGTTACTGAGAAACAAGACTTACTCACTGGATAGGTTCTCCCAGTCCCACACATCTCTTGTTAAAATATTGATATAAATATTTTGCCTCTCCCTCTCTTTCCTCATATGCACGCAGTACAAAGGTCACCATGCACAAGACATGCAGAGTTATTTCAGCTGCTCTGTGCTACCTGACATGCTCTGCTAAGCACATCAGCAATTTGGCCAGTGCAGTAGAATTTGCAAGGATGGGAAGGACTCTGCCCCCTCCCCAGCCCTGTCCCGCCTCCCATGGATTTCTGAAGTTATTCTTTCTTAAGCTGTAAAACTCAAATTCCCAAGATAAATAAACTTTTTTTGAGTTCATCATCCTGGTACTTAGAGTTTAAAACAGTTCCAAGACTCAGAGGCATTTCAGCCTGGTTCCAGTGCTCACCTTCCTAACACACACATTAGAGAGCATTGAGGCTTTAATTTGCAAAGAGAGCAGTGCTCTGCATTTGTATGTTTGCTTTGGTGGATGAGAGGAGAAGACTGACAGCAAATATTATTTGCTGAGTTTTGAAGCCTTTTTTTTAGACTTTCATTAGATCGATTCACTTGAAGTTTTCATTTGGCAAAAAAACCTCTTTAGCTCTCCTGTATACAATTCCCTACTATTTTTTACTATAAATTTAGTATTTTAAATCCATCTCTTTTGTCCTAAACCAGATTTTGTCTTAAGCAGCTGTGACTGAATTGTAAAATCTCACCCTTGTGTCTGGTTTCACATCTGGCAACACCCAGCTAACAACTTACTTAGAGTAATTAAAGGAGCTTTTAAAAAAGCCAAAATTATATATAAAGAATAAATTATTAAACCA
>VZTN01011879.1:15555-45903 GCA_013400515.1 Erpornis zantholeuca
AGAATAAATTATTAAACCACTATTTTGTTTTCCAACCAAATTTACAAAAACTTTATAAGTAACTGGGCTATCCAGCTATTTCTGAAGGTGTTGATCAAAATAAGAACATGCTGAGGAAAGTAAAGGCAAGCTTGTAAATGGGTGGGGACTGGGTAACGTTAAGCTACCATAATTACTAGCCAGCAGTATGTCTCCACTTTGATGTCAACTATATGCTTTCTTTTGTCCCAGAGAGGAAGAAACTTCAAAAGATTTAATTTCAAGACAATAAAGGGCCTTGCTAATACATGTACAGGCTTTAACTGCAAATGGAAATTTTTGTGTCAAAGATATAAATGTAAGTGGGTCAGGACTAAATATTTGTTTTGTGTGTCACATTCACCAAATATATCCTTTATCTACTATACAGTGTATAGCTTATGAAAAATAATGATGTTGGATTTTTTATGAGAAATCTACATCTTTATCTCTATAATTTTGTGTATGTCTGATACCTTAAATATGACATAACCTTAAAGAAATTACAAATATGAACAATTCTACTGATTTATAAAATATATAAAACTACATATATAAAGGAGATGGCCATGACACTGTCATTCCTAGTCAGAAAACATACCGACATAAATACTTTTGAACAAATATGGATAGAAAAAATACTTTGTCAAACTGATTATTTTAAATTAAAGAATAAAAATCTGACAATGAAAACATGCTGAGAATGGACAGATATTAATGCAATTCTTTTCAAAAACTGCATTAGGTTTTGGGTCTATCCTCAAATAATAGATAAAAACAAATAATGATACATGTACTGCTATGCTTTTTTTAGATCTTGAAATATAGGAGGGAGAATTAGACAAGAGTGTGAATGAAACTGTTTGTTCACACATTTGTAAAAAGAGCTTCTTTTGGTTGAACTGAGAATTTACTGCACAAACTGAGAAAACTGCAGAGAAAAAGGTATCCTTCATTCATTATGAATGGAAGAAATACTTCATTTTCAGAAAGCTATTTTAAAACCTAGAGGAACATCCAGGGTAGCATCTAGCAGAAGGTGATGTAGCAGGGGATGACACTCTCCTAGGAGACAGGCAACACAAGTTCAGCCCCACCCTCTGCATTTTCAATGCAAATTTCACTCTTCCCAGAAGAGAAAGCTAAAAACCAGATTATGTGTCATTCCCAGGTGGGAATAAAATAATTAAATATATATTGAAACTCCTAGCGTGGCTTTTTTTTCAGTTGGACCGAGACTGATTACTCTACACATAAATGATCTGGATTCCAATCCCTTTCCCAACTTGAATTCAGTCTACTTTATCTACTGGGTATACTGTGGAGTTTTTTTGTCTACATTCATTCATGCAGCAAAAAGCAATGTCAGCTGATGCATTTCATGTAGCACTACAGAGTGCCCTCGCTTCTCATCTGTGCATAGTTAACAAAGCAGTGAAAATGGGTCCCATCCAGGCACCCTATTACTGAAATGACTGTTTTTCTTTAAGGAATAGTTTACAAAATGCCAATAAATCCTAATTCTCGTCATTTCATGACCAACAAAAGGTTTGTGTAGTATCTAACATGTCATATTGAAACATACTTTTCAGAACAACTTCTTGTTTACACATCATGTCTTCTCAACTGTTGAGGTCAGCTATCCTGTATTCTAAGAAAATATGACTGTTTTAAATTCTTGTTGAAGACACCTCCTGAAGAAACATTTCTGAGATATGAAGGCTATTATCTCCTGTGAAGCAGATTGGCTTTTACTTTCAGAGGTTCTTTCTTTGTATAGCAGCTCATGCTCCAAGGCAAGGAGCAGAAACAGCAGAACTGTTTCTCAATAGAAAAACCTACCCTTTGACAGGGCCTAAACTGCTCACCCATTTTTACCAAGTACTTTTGTGCTCCCAGAATTATGCTAGACTCTCTAATTGCATTGTATGAATGGGATTCAGGATCAGCTGTTTATGCAGTGATAGAATTCAGTATGCATTACAAAGAAATCAGACTTTAAATCGAGGTGCCATTTGACAATGATTATGATTGGTTTAGATGCACCCATGTCTCCACTTATTTGAAAAATCTGCACAGCAACTACAGAGCAAAGATACTTAGCTTTTGTCAAAGTGAAAATAAGCTAAAATGAAGGCTCCAGGCTCACCAGTTTTGCTTTATATGTTGTGATGGGAAATCTGAACTGCCTTCTCAGTTAGTTATTTGTGAAAGCTAAGAGCTTTGGTTGAGCATTTTTAGGTCTGATAAAGCACTTCACATCCTCCAAGACAAAATACTTATTGATCCCAACCACGTAACTGCAGAACAAACAGGAGTTTTGCCTGAAGGATTGAGCAGGAACATAAGTATCCGAGGTCTAATACAGAGATTTAGGTTGCGACTATTTGCCAGGATTTCTGCTTTCAAATTTAATGACAAATTTTAAATAGATGCCAACAGGAAAACTCTCCTGTTGCAGGAACTAAACTGATTGCAACTTTTCAGAAGCCCTTTAATTGTGGCTTACTTTTGAGCCAGCTGTTGTGTCCATTCCATAAATTGGAAGAAAACAACTCTGGGGTGGACATTTAATTCTGTCTCTCTCGATAGCAAACATTAACCACTGGCCTGCTATCAGACCACCTGCAATGTGTTAGTCATTACAGAGGTCACTGTTACTGAACATTTTAAACTGTGAATAGCTTCAGTTTAAATTAGGTGTAAAAAAAGTCATTTCCTTTCAGTGATAAACTAAAACACCTGCAGCACAGCTCAAGTTTACCATGAGAGATATAAACTCTCACTCTGAAGTTGGACTGGCTGCTCAAGGACATACAAAACCACAGTTTTATAAGATAAGATCTTTCTAACCCAAATTATTACTGCGTTGCCAGATTAGGTGATTACATGCACAACTAGTTCCCTAGATTGTAAGTTACTCTTGGACAAATGACATCTTCTGTTGTGGATATATAATACAACTTTTCTTCTCAAATCCCTTATAACCTAATTTCCATTTTACATCAAAAACAAAACCCCAAAACACAAAAAATTACCCAAAATGAAACAACAAAAAAACTCCAAACCAAACAAAAATCCAATCAAAACACAAAAAAGAAAAATGGTTTTTTTTCTGTCTCCCTTGTTTGTGTTGTCCCTTTCCTACTATAGAATTAGAAACATTATGTTTTAAATCCAAGGGTGACCATATTGCAGCTGCTTCTGATTTCATCGAATTTTAACTTATTAAATGCTATTTGCAAGAGGTACTTTGAGCCATGTTCAGAAGTGATGTACAGCTAGGGCAAAGAGAAACAACTAGGAGATTGGGTAAGCATTAAATTTATACAGTACATTGACACAGATGACACCAGACCATTCTCCATGTACTCTTGGACAGATTCTATTAACTTCAAAATTTGACCATGTGACATTTTTAAAAATAAAGAGATTAAATCAAGGTATTATAATTAAAATTAAAATCCCAACAATTATGGACTGTAAAATCTGCAGACTGAAAATCTGCGTCTTCAGACTGTGTATTGCACACTTAATCCACAAGATGTTTAAGCCTCAGTTTCACTCTCAAAAATTTATCTGTACAATACCAAATGGTTTTATGGCATGGTACATGAAAACAAGAGAGAGAAAGGATGGTAAGGTACTCACTTATCTGGATTTAGGACTCTTTTCACACATTCAAACACTGGATTAAGTTTAATTCTCATCCTGACATACTAATTTTCTACTTTAGCTGACTCATTTGTGGGTCCATTCTTTCAAAACTTGTTGAGATTGCAATTTACAACATTTGTTTTCAGCAGTCTGTATCGTATAAAGTAACTTTGAAATGCAAGGATTATTGTAGCTGAGCTCCCAGTATGCCTTGCAGAAATGCATTTCCCCTTTCCAAAGATACAGAAAAAAATCTTGAAAAAATTATGAAACACTTATAAGCACATGAAGAATGGAAATGAAACAGTTTTGGGAAATTTTCAAGAACAAAAAAATATTCTGGTGTCAGTATTGTCCTACCTAATACTGCTGCCTTAGTGTCACTTCTGAAGAAAAACAAGCTAATGAGCACTACAGAGGTTAATTTAAAATATCAGAGACAAAGCACCGAGGGATTCATTTTACTTAATGTTCCAGTATCTTTTTGCATCCTCAGTAGTTAACTGGACTTTGGCAAGGTGTAACAGCTGAGTGCTTAACCAATGAAGTTTCATGTGTGTTTCTGTCTGTGTGTGATGTAATTAAGACTTTTTGCCTTCCATATTCCAACCTGTTATTATCAGTCATTGCTGTAAAGCCAAAATCTGTCTCCCAAGTAACTTCTATCAATACTCCATAAAACTGAGCACTGGTGTGCTAACAGTCACCAGTGCTGTAATGTGGGAACCACCTAAGCTTTCCCAGCATCCCATCAAACACAGCATTGTGTGGTCATTGACAGCTTTCCCATGCTGAAGCAAGTCTGCCATAGTAGATAATAAAATGCTGAAACCCTTTAATAATATTCCCACTGTTTTCTCCAGGCAATGACTGTCAAATGAATGAGCACACATTTGGTAGATAAAGGTCCAGGAAACATTTCACAATGCAGCTGCTTTTCGGAAGTCCTGTTTGCAGAACACACAGTGAGCACACCAGTTATTTGAATATTTTCAGGCAACTCCTGATTCTCCAGATAGATACTTACAATTTCATAATATATTTATGTCTAAGCAATATAACTCCTCAGTAGCTCTACTCTTTTTGTAAATATAACAAATTTTTCAAGGCAAGGGGTTATGTCCTTTTATCTGTTTTAAGATCACAGTAGCCAAGACAATTAAAAGTCATTGAAAATTACTTCTGAAAACAATACCAAGAAAAGTGAACAAAATATTTAAATATATGAGAATTCCATCAGTACAAATTCACCAAGCAAAAAATTATAATTTGAAATGAGTTCAAACTAAACTTACCATGTGCAAATGCCCACACACTGCTTAAAAAGAAAAAAAAAATGAAATACACAAGATTCTATTCAAATCTTACTTCTTTCTGGAGAAAATTTGTAAAAAACCCCACAGAAAACACATAATGCACCAAGGAAGAACTTGGTCCTCAGCATGTTCAAAGAGACAGGCTCAGTATCTGACTCACTATCAGTTTTTGACTTGCCTCTCAAGAACATGAAAGGCTTTTTGGAAAGCCAGACACTGATTATCAAATATATAATATCTGCAAATGCGTAAATTAAGAGAGCAATCCCAGAAGATAATCTAGCTTTCAACCCTCTCCTTAAAGCTAAGAGAATGTTCTTATCTTTCAAGTAACATTTATTTCTTTTCCTTTTACCCTCAGAATAAAATCTCCTAATCCACTGCAGGAAAGCAAACCTCTCTTCCATTACTGAAGTTGCTTCTACAGTTATAATCCTCTTACATAATATTTCTGCAGTAAATTTTAATTTTACATACAAAGCATGCCAACACCTGTCAATACTACCCAGAATCTAACTTATTGCTCATTTTCACACTTTCAATTTCTTAAATGAAAAGGGCAAAACACACAAAGCTGTGACACTGCAAGGAAGCTCATGAACCACCCTGCACCAAGATATTCCTGATGGGCCTTCAGCAGAAATGTGCTCTGCAGTTTGGGTGATTTCCTAGAGCTCTCTCCCTTCTCTGCCATATTGGGCCTGTAGGGAACTGTGGGATGAGAACAACTCGGTGCTGCTCTCTAATTATAGAAGATACAGAGCCTCAGCCAGGACAGATTTTTATTCCAGAGGCTGGGAAGCTGGGCCAGTCTCTGTCAAACCAGCCTGTACACCCTCATGAAGTGCTGGAACAGCCTACTCCACTTAACTCAGTACCATCAGAGGAGTTGCAATGCTCCTTGCAGGTGAGTTTGGCCAACAGCAAGCTGAGAGTTGGCAGTGATCAATAGCAAATATTTTTGCCTGTTATGGAAAGGATTCTACAAATACCAATACCATTTTCTCACCAAGATTGAGGACTCTTCAAACTGCAGCTGGCAACACCAACAGGAATAAATATATACATTGTTAAACTTGACCTTTATAAATATGTGTAAGACCTCAACATTTATCTCAATACATCATGAACACTGTAAAATATTGTCCAGATTAATCTGTTTCTAATTCCAGAGAAAATCAAAAGCAAAATTTTTCTCAAATATAAAAAAGGTGGGTTTAAAAAAAAAATACATCAATGTCATTTTGTATGTTCTATTCAGAACAGACTGTTTCCCTAACCATGGAAATGGTTACTGTAATTGTACTCTTGAGTAAGAATGAGCCTCTGCAGGAGCTGACCCATGAAGGTCTTCAGAATACTTGAGGGCAGCAATAGTGTAAACTTATGTTGTTGTAAACATGGCCCTTAATCCATCAAAAGAAAAACATATGGATTCCATCTTTATTTATTTCTACAACGAGTCAGAGTCATCATGACATCTTTAAATACTTTGAATATTAGCGTGCTGACTTATGAACTAAAAAAGACAAAACTTGACTCCATTAAAAGAAAAAAGCCTCTTTTTTTGGCTTATTGCTCAACAAAAAGCAGAGCTTTCTAAACACTGCATTAAAATTAATAAAGCTGTTTTGAAAAGTCCTGTATTTCAATATTTTTACAGCTGCAATAATTAAGAATTTGGCCACTACTTTGAGTCATGAAATTCCATCAATCTACATAGATTTCATTTACTAAAGCTGCTATATACATGCAAATTATTTTAAAATTTGTCTAATGGGAAAAAAAGCCACTTGGTTAAACCATATGCACAAAGCAGTAATGAACATAACAAAGAGAAAAAAACCCTCAGTGTATGACACTGACTAGATTTTATCCAATAAATATACAACATGATTATCGAAGGTAAGGATAAAGAGAGATTTTAACACAGACACTGAATATAAAGGAAAATATATGACTGAACTGGCCATTTTCCAAGAGTATATTTTTTTCTGAAATGTAATAGTGTATATCTGCTGTGACCAGCTGCTGTTAATGTTAGCAGTTTGCTTGCTATTTTAGACCAATTTAATCAGAGATGCTACTGGTCTACCTCGCCCCTGCCTTGGCCAAGCTTCTTCTCCCTCTTCCTTACACACTTTGTATTCCTGGGACTGCACAGAGTCAGTCCTAGCAAGTGATATGGATAAAATACAAACATATTAAAAAAAAAAAATTAAATTGTCTGTCTCAGCTCCCCAAACCATATTACTGTCTTTAAAGGCAGCAAACGTGTAAGGATAGGAGGAGGGCAGGCCCATGAACTACATATCTGCAGAATTGTACTCTAAAGATTCAATCATAAGTTAACCCACATATTTGTGCACTCAGAAAAGAGGCAGGACATCCTGGGTCCGTGCTACATCAATATCTTCCTGATGGCCCTAGAAGTCTGTACCCATTAGGAAATAAGAGAGAGAAAGGAGAGAACTCTAACATGGCAATGGAGGTGGATCAGTGTTTGTGTGTGTGGTGCTTGTTTGCTCATATGTTCAAGGCAAATAAATATGCATCCAACTTGAAAAGAGAAACCTGAGAAATGATAACATAAAGATTCTTAATGCTGTTTCTTAATAAGATATCAGTTTGCAAAGAGAAGTGTGTAAATGCAAAAAAAAAAAAAAAACAAGAAAAAACAAAAAACAAAACAAAAAAAGCACCAAAAACCCCACCAAAATTTTATATTGTCAGTGCAGAACATCCCAGCATGAGGCAGTGAGGTACTGGCCAGTGTCCACATGGCTGGGAGACAATCACATCTGAACTCGGTGCCCAGCACAGGTCACCTCACTGGGACAGAGACTGGGAGAAAAGAAGGGAGCTCAGGGAACAGCAATGAAAGGAGGTTAGTGAAGGAAAAGAGATTTATGAGGAAAGATTTAAGAGAGGTAACAGACTGGCCAAATAATGACTAGGTAAGGGATAGGAGGCATGGTAGCAGCCTATAAATATTTCAAATATAAGCACACAAATACGACAAAAGAATTATCTAATGATGTTCATGGAATATAACTAGGAGTTAGAAGAATAATGTTAAAAAGGAAAAATGTGGGTTAAATATCAGGAAAACTTCTTGAAAGTAAGATGCTGAAGAAAGGAAATTATATGTGGATCCTCTCTAGTATTCAGCAAATTCTGCAAAAAAATAACACAATGCACTAGCAAGTATACCATAGAGAAAATGCCTGTATTTATGCAGAGAAAAAGCTTTAAAAATCTTTAACTTCAATAAAGTAATCTTATATTTATTCAGTGTTAAGTCATTTTAAAAAAATCATCTTATTAATTTCCAATATTCAGGTGGCATTAACATTGCATAACTAAAATATTTCTACAGATTAATAATTTTTAGATTGTAGAACTGTTTGAAGGTTTAATTGTCATTCCTGTAAATCTGACAACTAAATAGATTTTATGTATAAGCAGGCACTTTCTTCAATCTAACTCAGATATCGTAATTCATAAAAACTGTTAGAGAATTGCTTAAGTTTTATTTTTTCCTTAATTATTCCAGCATATCAGAAAAAGGTTTTGGCATTATTTAGACTACTCTCCAAAATTGCAGCATAAGTTACAGCTCTTAAAATTCTTCTGTATTTTCCTCATTATGACTATTCAATTAAAACAAACCTTATATTTATATTGGTGTGAAATTACCTTAGTAAAAATACTGGTGTTTTGTTTACATAGAAAATTTATAAAAAACTCCTCAAAATTTCTGTTTCTCAGGAGTTATATGTATTATTATAACAAATAAAATCCATTCTGCTTTATATTACTCTTTTTACCAGTCTTAGTAGAAAGTGTTGTCTTAAATCCTGCTTTAAGCCATAAGAGTCCAAGTTTAGTAATAATTCCTCTAATCTTAAATTAGGTTATCTGTCCTAAAATAATGGTAATTAATGGTAATTAAGATCTAAATATTCTTGACTAAGATCACCAGAAAAAAAATCCACCATACCCTTAAATTCAGTTTTAAGTTTTCTGGTCTAATTGCATATATTTCTATTAAGGTTTTTGTTCATCATCAGATGGAAATTTTATTAGTCAAAAACCCATGATTCCAATTAACAGTGAGTCAACATGATAGGAAATATGAAAATCTGCCCACGTGAGCAGTAGCCCTACAGAAAGAGCTACGAGGTTCTACAGTTCCATCCTCGACACTAAAAAATTATTTACCTTTCTCTGCATGTCTGCCTACTCAAAATCTAGTTGATAAAAGTGCTCAAGTTGTCTTTGCTAATTAATGAAGGATGGGTGCACGTGTGGGTATGAGTGTGCATGTGTAGCTACAGATCAGACACCGAAAACTAGAAAGACTTGCAAAGAGAAATTCCTGAAAATATTTGCCCGAGGTGTGCTTCCTTAGGGCCCAGGCCAAGCCAAACGAGAGTGTGCCTGTTGGCCATGGGAAGCTCAGTAAACTTCCTGTGTGAGGAATTCCAAGCTGCTGCCCAGCTGAAACCTGCTCTGTGACACAGGCTGCTGAGCCTGCCTCTCCTGGGCCATCACAGGGGAGTTCCTTCAGCCACATGGATAATGAGAGCCACAGAGCTCTCACAGAGCCTGATGTGAGCTGAAAAGAGTCACCAGGTTCTGTAGAAAGGTCACCTGTTGTTTCATTTGTTGCTCAGGCTTCACTGGAAGTCCTTTTATGCAGCTTGAAATTTATTTTTAACATACCTCAGTGTGAAACGTGTGGAGGAACTGTGGTTTTCCAGCTTGGTAGCAGAAAGAGAAAAGCTGATGTCAGAAGAAAGTTCAAAAAATCTGCTCTCAGGAGAAAGTCTCAGAAGCTACAGAATTCCTAAATACGTCATTTCTTAGAAGAAATATAGTACAGTCCCATGAATGCACAGCATATGTGCACACATGGACACAAATGTATGACAAAGGCATCACAGATTATGTTTAAGGTGCTATTAAGTGCTGTCATAAACATGAATAGGTTTTTGTCTTTTATAAGATGTAAGGAGTCATTTTGACAATGAGAATAATTTAACATAACAATGAATTAATCAATATAATATCCTATTTTATATATATATATGAAATCTCTTGTGCTCATATAGCAAATACATTTTTGCTTAAAATATAATAGTATAATTTAGGTTATGATGTAAACGTGATATAACACTGCAGACTTCACTGGTCACGCTCATATATATTGCATATTTTTGTTAAATAAGAGCATTTAACACAAACCCTAATATTCTCTTACTAACCTTTAGAATGAATTGTTCTCCACAAGTCATTTGAAGTTGAAATACAGCATGATACACGTCTAAAATAAATATTTTAGCAGTTTGGTGATAATGACTTCAGTTAAAATGCAGTTAAGAATTTACCATACCCTCTGGCTTACAGTTTGATCTCCCATATGTTTCAGGTTGTCTCTCTTGAAGGACAAAGCCCATAACCCTTCCTCAGCCCCCTGATGGAGGCCACAGCTCCAGTGATCACTGTTTTCTACCACAGGAAATATGTGAAATTCAGTTTCTCAGTCTCATAAAATCCCTCACCAGCAGTATTATATTTATATGTGGTGGGCATTATCTGCTGTTGTAGAGATGAAAGGCACAGACACCTGAAATCCAAGAAGGATCAAAACAGGAGAGTCTGTGAGAACTTTACGTAACATCAAGAACATAGCAGGGATACTGAAGTTAAAAATTATGAACATAAATAATGTTTCCTTATAAAAACAGTGAACTTGTTTGCATCACCATTTCAATAGTATTTCTCCTTTACTCTGGTTTTGCCTTACTGCACTGAAATATTAGTACTTTATAGTCTATTTCATTCCATAATTATTGCAGTTCAATTATGTTCTTGCATATGTCAGGTACACTGCAGTCTAATTTAATCTTCATTACACACTGCCATATTGCAATTATACATGCTATCAGAGTGTTAACACATATTTAAACCTGTTATTCCTTTGTCACTGATTTACAAAGAGGTACCTGAAAAGAAGCAGATGTCATAATTACGTGCTTATTCGGCTCATTTTATACTAAGTCTCAACGTAAATTGCAGATGAGCAAGGCATGTTCTGAAATTAATGTAGTGATAGTACACTAATGCTGTGATTCATTACGGTTTGTCAATGTGCTGCACTTCTGGAATGTGTGATAAAATTATATTAATACTGCACGGTAATGAGATTAATTAATTTGTACATGGGGAAGAATAATGGTTCCCTTTGTTAGGCTATTGAAAAAATAACATATAGGTAATTAAAAAGAATTAGTCAAACTCCATACAACCCCATTTATATTAAATTAATTTGTCTGGCTTCATTTCTAATAATTGATCACTCCCTGTAAATTATAAAGCAATCTTCAACCATATGAACTACTACAGTAGGAGGAGAGTTTCCAGAGTGTTATGAACCATCAAGGTGGTCCCTGTGGGTTCATATTAATTAAGGTTTAACAGTTTGGAAAATTGTAGCAATATTTTATGATTCATGTAATTAAACTCTGTAACAAAACGTCACAACAGCTAGTTATATCTGTGCCTATGATTTATACCTTACCCTTATTTCAAAGGAAGCAGAAGTAATGAAATATTCTTAAACACACAGACAATCAAAGGAAAAATGTACTGGTTGTTTTTAGTGTTGCTAACTAATCACATTAGCATTTCATTGCCTCTACTTCAGGCACTAATGGCCACCATCAGACAGCGCAAATTAGATTAATTTAATATTCAACATCATAAGCTTTTTCAATAAAGTCTTGATTCTGATCTCTGACTTGTTTTTCTCCTCTGTAATTCCACTTATTTCAATTGAAATTTCTCCTCTTTTCTGTACCAACAGTGCAGAATCTAACCCCTCCCTTCTTTGGTTCTCTGATACAGTTAATATTTCCTAACAAAAGCTGCTCCTGAAAACTTGAAGTCACAGATCTTCTAAACAAAACAGAACTGTAGTCTAATGTGACTGATGCTGAATTTCAGAGACTCACTGTATCAAATTGAGAGACTCTGTCTGAAAATGGGTTCTTTCATGGAAAATGTTCTTGCACAATCTGTCATATCCAGCCTTTCAGACAATAAATGTTCTTGAGGTGCTGCTTTTCTTTGCCTGGTGCTGAAGTTTGTCACTTTTAAATTTTTTTTACTTAACACTGAAGAGGAACTTTTAAAGTGAAATTTTGCTGCCAAAAAACGTTTGTTTTTTTTTGTTTTTTACTGAAGAATTTTCAAGAAAGCTTTAATTTTGACTGATTTGTTGAATCTATGATGCATATTTTAAAAGACATGCAAAATTATTAAGACTCTCAGTACAAAAATGAACTCCTTTTTCATTTAATGAAATGAAATCATACACTGGCTCTTGGACTCCTGGAAACTACAACATCTCCCCTGCTGTGTGTCCCTTGCAATTGATGGCACATCCTGCTCTGTGTGGCTCCAAGATTGATAGTAGATGGCAGATCAATCAAGCATGGAGATGTCTAAATTCTATAAATTTGTCCATAATAAAGATAGTTCTAACAAATCAGATACTAGGTTTGAGACTAATACAAATGCAGGTATCACAAATTAAAAAAAAACCACATCAGTTCTATAGGTTTTCCTTATTTCTATACCCAAATTTAAGCTAAAAAGCAACACCTTGGTTTTAAATAACTGTTTGCTTGTTGTTGATATGGGGTTTTTTCCCCAATTCTAAAAAAAAAACCCAAAAAACAAAAACAAACAAAAAAAACCACACAAACAAAACAAAAAAAACAACAACAAAAAAAAAGTCTTTTTATGTTTCAGACTGAGGAATATGTCTCAGCTATCTTAGCTTGTGAGCTGGGGTTTGTGTAGAGTGCACATGGCTTGCATTGTGTGCAGTGTACTCTGATGTGCTTTGTGTATTAACAGGATTCTTCTGCTTATACAACAATGCAAAACTCAGTATTCTGGTAGAAATAGTATCTGCTCTCCAGGATCGTTGTTCTCAGATATCACAGTAATGGGCTCCAAATAAGTACCAGAAAAGAACACTGGTTAGTGCAAATGAGCAACAAATGTAAGGCTGGAAGTGAGACCACAGAAGTCCCTTTAATTCACCTGCAGGCTTCAGACTCCACTGTGACTGTAAAAGGGCAGAGCACCAAGCAGTCTTTGAGATTCTCTGGATGAAAGCAGTCAGCACATGTGTTAGGGACATTGGGTCCACTCCATAAGGTGACAGAAATCCCACAATCCATTTATGTGCATTTTGAACCAAAATGGGGAGTAGGTCCACAGAAATGGTGTGTCATTCTCTGCTATCTTTGCCAAGAGCCTGCTTCCTGTCAGGAAAATCAAAGTGACTGCCTCTCTAAACTTGTAAATTACTGTCTTTAAATGTACAACATTCTTATTCCATCTTTGACTTCCTCATTTTACTAATTTTTCCTACCCACTCTGTCACTGAAAAGTGAGTTTCCAGGTCAGGTGTAAGCACCCTGAAATCTCTTTCAGCCAAGTAAATAGAAATATACACCATAATTAAATGGGGAAAAAATTACTGTCATCTGTTTGTATTCACTTTCCAGCTTTAGTTTTAGTGAGTTGGTTGGCTTTCCCCTCCGTATTATTATGCTGTCTTTTTCCTGGGAGTAAAATTTAGCCTAGGGTTTATAGATAAACCCTAGATGCAATAGATAACAATTCTATCCTAATCCAGTTATGACAGATTTCATATTAATGGGACTAAGAGGAAAATCAGTTTCCTGACAAATGATGATAAAGTGAAATCTTTAAGCAATAATAAAAATCAACATGCCATATCACATCACCAGTCATTCAAAAGTGACAAGCAGAAACAATCTGCTGAGACAACATCCAACCACAAGCATAATCACATTTATGATTTAATCCCCATTTAACATCAATCACATCAAATTAATAATAACAACTCTCAAAGAAAATTAAATCCTAAGTGTATTTTTCCTTTAAAGTGTTATGATCAGAGAAGAAAGTCCTAATTAAATCTTAAACCAACTACATGTTTTATACATGTGACACCTGTAACTTGGCCAGCATTGTGAATTGGCCCCATGTGGATTTTCATCATAAAAGAAACTGACAATCCCTTCTAGCAGCTGCCATAAGTTTGATTAACGTGTAGCATATCCTTTTGTGAAAGTTCTTGTAAAGATTTTCCATTACTTTAATGACTGTGAAGCCATTTGGGTTTAGGAAAATACCAGACTATGATGATTAGTGTTTGACATGCAACTCCAAGACAAAGCTGCAAGCCAATGTTTATTCTGCTCTTCTTATGAGCAGAGTGTTTGTCAACAGCAGACATCCTGCTCATACCTTATTTCATCTTCCTGACTGACTTATGCAGCTTGTAAGGGCACTGTAAAAATAGTTGCTAAGTTACAGTTGAGGTTTAACCCCATCCAGGCACTAAGTCCCATTCAGGCACTCACTGCCTTACTCAGAGCATTCTGTGATTAGGATACACAGGAATTCTGCATGTGCTAGACCAGGATTTAAACTTTTAAACTTTATGCAACTCCCAAGCACTTCCATGTCTGAGAGTGGCACATGAATGCAGCTGCTCATTTTCATCTGTAAAAGTGAGTGGACACCTCAGGACATAAGTTGATGCCCAACCTGACCCTCATTGGCACAGCAGACTTTTCTGGGAACATCCATGTACAAACTAGTTTCAGGGTTCTGTCTTTCCCTAGCTATTTGGTATGTCTCCTGTTTCCCAGCTAGCAGAGGATTTGGTCATGTGACAGAAAAGCTCACCATCACTGTTTCAGATGATTGCACCTAATAGAGAAAGGAGACACTAATTTAAATATACAGCAATTGAAAGTATAGAAGTTTAGGAAAAAAATTTAAAATGCATATTAAGTACTGAAGGTGCTCTTGGTGTGCATGCCAGCCCTTGTTATTTTTTTAAATTACTTTTTTAAAACTATTCAACAAACAATGTTCAAACCATTTCAAAAATCCTAATGTAAAACAGACTGATGCTCATTTGCTTCCTACATGCCATGGCAAAATAGTTCTTTATTTATAGATGAAATTGCAGATGCAGGAGATGCCTCCCCTATGTTAATCTTTTCCTTCCCATTCATGAAAACAGAAACTTGGGCAAAGAATGTATTTTGCAGAGAGTGAATCAAGTGCACTAGTTAGCATGCACTTTTCTGTATTCCTTTAATGAGGATCAGCAAGAGAATATAGTTTGTTTCAGGGCCACAATTCTGACCTAGGTCAAGGAAAGGCAGTCATGATAAACCAAATAACATAAAACATATCCAAAACTATCTAGATTTACTAGATCTTTGTAAATCACAGTCCTATGATGACACACAGTTCCTTCTTGCTATAACATTATAGAATCTTAAAATATGCAAGTGTGCTATTATACATTCTGCTGAAATATTCAGGGCTAAGTCAAGATGTGAAGACACCTTTTTGAGACAGAAAATTGGCAAACACTCTCTCCTATGCCTTACAGCAAGAAAAACAATCTTGCTGCAGCTGCTGTGTTTATTATAAGATTCATGCTATAAAAATGTTACCTGAACACAAATTAAATTATTTTTATTTAAACCTCCCAAATAGGGACGCATATTTCCTCACATGATTATGAGCTCTCCAAGGCCTTCCGTGGATATCTGGCATAAATTCGTTAATTCATTCTCACTTAAAATTTTCCTGAACAGTCAAGCCCAGATTTTAATGCACTTTTCCACTGAAGGTGAGACTGTGAGTCCCTTCAGTACACCAGTGAACAGCTACTCACATGTGCAGTTCCAGTGTCTTCCCAGGCACTGGAGGGGAATGGCTGCTCCAAGTCATGATCTATCCCTCACTGACTTCACAACAGCTTCACAGCATGAAAACTATTCAGCACAATAAGAGTTTCACTTTCTGGTCATGATCATATATTTTTTTCTTCATTTGAACTAGTGGCTAATACTTTGAAGTAATAAGATGTTTCCATGCATAGCTGGGATTCAGAAATACAACTTCGTATGAAAATTTAATTCTTTACTGGGCAGAAAAGATGTTTTTTTGAAGAACAAATTCTCCCTGGGCTTCACATTTTGGAGAAGTGCAATTGTCTTCTTAAAGACATTCAAGACCATATGTGTAAAAATCAGCTGTAGCACAATATCCACAAATGGATCCAAGACAACTGTCCTTACACAGTTATTTATATCTCAAAGAATTCCAAAAGACATTTCAGAATCTCACTTCGATTTTCTATTTGTTTTTCATTTAATTCTGTTAGATTTCTCAAATATTTCTGAAGACCTGTATTTAGTACTTGAAAATACAATCCTGAATAGTAACCAAGAGACTAAAGTCTTCCATTTAGCTTTTTCAAATTTGTGATCCACAAAATTCCACCCAATTCACACAATAAGCACAGTTCTGCACTACCACTTGGGATTTTCTACTAATTTCACTTAGAGAAGATGACACCTACACCAGGTCAGTATCAGAGTGATTTGGACTTATTCAAGAAGAAACCCTTTATGCTTTTTCACCACTCTCCTGTGGCCTGCATCTCTGCCACTGTGCATTTGTGTGCACATATATATGCATATATATGCATCTCCCTTCCCACATGTCTACACACATTGAAACAGAATTAGGAAGAATTGGTGGAGATCCTGATCTATGAGTTTTAAATCACCAGCCATAGAGAGATAGATATTACAGGAACCATATGAGTAGACAGAATTGCAATCTGATAGGAAAACTCAGGTCTCAAGTGAAATGTATTCTGCATTCACAGCTCGGGGTGACCAGCCCTCCTCTGGGCCCAGTGCAGCAGGTTAATTTGTTCTGCCAGTGGCTTTATGGTGTAACAGACTAAGCTTTGCACCTTGCAAATTATTCTAACTGTCTTAGATTTATACATACATTTGTCTAAACCAGATTTGAATAAAATGCATATGAGTAACCAGGCAAACTAGGACGATCCTTTTGCATCCTACATGTTGTGTAACTACCAACACAACTCAGATTAATGAATCTCCTTCTTGTACACTTACACTTTTCAATTACAGTTTTTCTCTTCTTTGTTAACTAAAGTTCATTTATTTTTGAGCTCAGCTTGCCCAGACCTTGTATGAGCAAGGAGTGTTAACCAAAGTCTCAGAAGGGGTGGATCAGCACTTCCTCCCAGAGTTAAATGCAGGAAACCAGTCACATAAGCAGGAGGTCTGAGAGTATTAGCAGTGGTTTTAGGGGAAATTAATCTTGTTCCAAGGAGTAAATCTACATGGTGAAAGCTAGATCAAAATAAAGCACTGTACTAACAGTGCAAGCTGCACAACTTGTACTACCAGAGCAGCTTCTCAGGGCTGTCTTGAGTTCCACACAGATAAATGATTTAAGCTATCCATACCTAAATAAAACATCAGCTTTCTTGTCAGCTCCTTTCTCCTTTTACTCTTTTCCTAAATACCAATGTTCTAATCTGAGATGCACACAGATATTCCACATTCTGTTTTACCAAAAATATGCTTAACCTGACAATATGTACAAAACAAACCCAAAGTTTTGGACCACTTTGATCTTGCTGATCCTCATGACTAACCAAGAACACACTTTATAAAGACCTTTTCCATTTATTTTCTGTGAAATGACTGAAGGGGTTTGTTTATTCTTGCTTTAGAGATTAAAATTTTTTATAAGATCACTTTTATCAGAGATTGGAACTGTGTAAATCACCTCCATAATCACCTCCAATCACATAATTACATTTATGCTAAATAGGCAGGCATTAAAAAATTTTTAAAAAATGGCCAAAGAAGGGTAACTTAACAGGTAAAGTTAATAACTTGTCTTCTAAACAACTTTCACTAGATATCCCTTTTCTTGCTGTACACAAAAAGCTTGGAAGGTCACCTGCATCCTGAGAGCAGCAGTTAAAGATTTATATTGAATTCCTGCAGGATGTCTGCCTCTGGCCATTTTTTTTCATCAAGTAAAACCTGACTTGGAGGCTGTTATCTGTGCCTTGGCCCATTGCATCTTGCTCCCACTTTTTCCCTGTTTAGTAGGGTGTCACTGATACTTGCCATATGCTCTGCTCTTACATGGGTAGCTGTGTCCTTAGCAAGCATCTGACAAAGGAGCAGGGCAGATTTTTGAATGAGTACTTGGTAGTTGCTCAGCCCATATTGACTGTTAGCAATTTCCCTTCCAAAATTATGCTTAAAATAGACAATGAATAATGCTGTCCCAATCGAATGACCTTGCTTTAAAGACATGTGGAGACAAGACAAACCATAGTCAACTTTTAATCCTGCCTTTCATAAATAAATATAAAGGAAAATTATTGCAGTAAAATTTAGAAAATTATTCTTCTTTAAACACAAGCCTAATTACAAATGAACACCAGCTATAGGCTATCAACTAATGCTGTTTATTACATTGATTATAACAGGGAATCCCTAGGGTTAGTTGATGAAATAAAGATTTAATTTGAGGGTAAAGCACAACAACAAAAATGTAGCTAATTGTAAACAATAGTATTCCAAGTCCAGCTGAGTCCATCAATATGAAAACAGAAGTTAACCTCATCCTTCCACTACTGTAAACATATTAGATGCTATTTATTGTGATTACATGTGTGTGGCCTGTTACAGCCTAAATAGGAACATTTTCGTGACTGAAAGGCATAAACATCAGATAACTAACATCATTATTCCCATTTCAAGGATATAAAACCTAAATATTAATTTTAATAGTAAGACTAGCAAATTGGGAAATCACTCACACCAAAATCATTGCAATAATATCCATTGCTAATAAAATATTTAAGTTCCAAGAAGATTAAAAGTACAGGTGGGATTCAGCAGGAGTTTATATGCTATCCTGACACATGTCATAAACAGATTTTATATAAAAAAGAATACAGATTTTCCACCAAAGCAAAATGAGTCACAGTAATTGGAATTAAGTTAAAAGATATTTAAAAAAAAACAAACAACAAAACCCACCCTGTGGGAAACGTTGCTTGTAAGGAGAGAGAGGAGCAGGACCCCCCAGCAGGGCTGGGGACAAGGCACAGTCACCAGAGGTAGGGAGGCCACGTCACTGCCACTGTCCAGCTGTGCTGTGGGGCTTTGGACACTCACAGCAGCTCCCTGTGGGGCCAGTCTGAGCTCAGCAGATCAAATTCACCCCAAATCACCCCAAGCAAACACAGCCATGTGCCAGCACAGCCAGGCTGTCCTTGAAGGCAAAGCAGCCACTTTGTAGGGCCAAATCATGAGCTTTCCTAGCCCCCTTTGTGCCATGCCTGGAGCTCCTGGGCTGAGCTGGCTTCCCTCCTAGCATCACACTCGCCCAGTGACTTCTGGCACTTAGTGCAGACCTCATCAGGACTGCAGTTTCAGTTCCATACACAACTGGGATATTCTGCTGTTCAGGTGTCACAGATACCCATTAGCAAATCTCAGAGAAAAGTGACTTTGGGGTTCCCTGTTCTCTGCCTGCACAAGACCTTTGCTCTGCCAACGCTTGACACCCAAAAAGTCGATGGGTTATTTTTGGAGTAGTGCCAAGGAAACTGAGGGGATATTTTCAGTAGTATCACAACATTGCAAAAGACTGTGGTTAGAGAAGACTTGCAAAAAAGGCAAAACTCAGCTAACTGCCAGGGATAGCCCTTTACCCTATCCCTTTCCATTCAAAGGTGTTACCAGAGACAGCCACTGACACGAAGTGAGCAGAACTCTGCAAGTGTGTTCAAGAGGGGAGATCACAAAGAGACATTGATGTGCAATCTGAAACCACAGTAGATTTACACTGCAGGAGTAGAGGCTGAGTCTCGGCTACAGCCTCCCCATTTGAATTCATACTTTCACAAAGGCAGTCCTTTCATGTTTTGAAATTCATCTGGAAAAAGTTGGATTCCTTAGACATTTTACTCCACACTGCTTTTTCCCATGCTGTTCCTCATTTCCAAGTAGTTCCTACTACTATTATTTTAAACTTTTCCCAGCATTGCTTTTGCTCTAATATTTTAATACTGCATGCATTTGATATCAGCCATCCTTAAGGGACTTTTCCTTTCCTGCGCTGTTTTTCTTGACATTGTTATCATTACTGTAAGCATTGCTTTGAATAATCAACTGGTGGCCTGTAGACACTGAAAGAAGAAAGGTCAGATACTGCATATGACACATGATTTGCACATCCTTGAAACGGAAATGAGTCATCTATGTAATACAAACAATAACTCAGTTGCATATGACTGAGATGCTAAAGATAAGATATGTTTATAAATGAATAAACCTCCTGATTATAGTGACATATTATGGTAATTTAAAAAAAATAGGACTTTTTAGTGTAGCAATATTTCACTTAAAAATAATGCTGCATCCTAAAACCCAAGGTCCATGTGATTCATAGCATAATGCATTTTTATTTTTTAGGCAGACCCTTCTTAAGCAGAAAAGCATCAGTGGCTTGTTGCTAATAGCTGAACTACTCAGAAACACAAAGTTGCTTTTGAAGTACAGAATAGAGCACTCTGCTTCCGAGTAATACTACATGGATTTCACATGAGCTCAGCACTCCTGTTTTGGCACAGGACCCATAAAAAACGACACTCTGTTTTAAAAGAGTTAGTAAAAGAACAGGAATAGAAATGAGCCTTATCAAATCAAGAACCAGAATGTATTTTCTTTCACTTCCAGCTCTTACCACATTGGCAGTAGTGCAAACAGATCCTCCAAGTGAATGCACTGCTAGCCAACCAGATAAGGAATTAAGTGCAGAAGCGAATCTTCTCAGCTCTAAAGCAGTGACTGAGTACTGCCATCATCCCTCTCCTCCACATCCCAACCCTGCTGGAAGACACTCTAGTGGAGGGGCAGGACCTGCCTGGGGTGGGCAGTGTCCTAGAAGGCCAAGCTGGCAGGGTCAGCTCTCCCTCCCAAGCCCCTGTGCTTGTCCTGCAGAGCCCTGTCAGCACAGCCCTTGTTCACACAGGCCATGTCTTCCAGCAGATATCCCCAGTTCAGCTGCTACAGAGGAGCTTCCAAATTGGGAAAAATATTAAGAACATCACAGCTTCCTTTCCTGCTTTGCAATGCCTTTGGTGATCACTTTGGCTCTCTTCCACACTGCACAGCAGTTGAGAGTATTTGATCTTTGGCTAGGATACCTCGCAGCCTTCCCCAGATGAAAAGTTCAACTCAGCTAGGTGATTAGGAGTCCAGTTTGAAAGCACAGCAGGATAAAGAGCTCAGATTAAAATCAGAAATATTCCAAACACCACAGGTCTGAGAGGGCTGAAGTTGAAATTAAACATTGGAGTCAGCACAATACAAGAAATTCACAACCAACTGGTGTATATCTTGCATAATAAAACTTTAACCACATATGTTCTTAATATACAGGGTAGAGACCCAAATATGACCTGGATAAATGCACTGTAATACGAACCAAAACCTTTGTTGCCTACCTTCAGCTTCATAATCTACACAGCTGAATGTTTGGAGCGCAGTGAG
Organism: Erpornis zantholeuca; assembly: GCA_013400515.1. Lineage (NCBI taxonomy): Eukaryota > Metazoa > Chordata > Aves > Passeriformes > Timaliidae > Erpornis > Erpornis zantholeuca. The sequence goes on from VZTN01011879.1 coordinate 37,094, forward strand.
ATGAGCCTCAAACAAATATCTCAATTTATCTGGCTAGTTGTTTACAAACAATTGATAATTATTTATGCTATCACTGCTGCTGTAATGTATTTTATCAGTTGCTACATTTTTTTCATTTTGTATGGTCTTTCAGCTGTCATAAACCAGTACAACAATCTGTCAACATGAAATAATTAATAATTATTACGTGAGTGACTGATTTACTCTGGAGAACATGAAAGGCCATGAAACCTGGAGTTTCCTGGTCTACATAGTGTGCACAAAGGAAATGAGCATAAGCAATCACTGTCAGCTATTCTTGTAAGTAAGAATTGAATCATTTATCTGTCTGCATGTATACATTATCATCATCTCCCACTCTGAGGTAAGGCCTAATAGCACTTTATGGTACAAAAATAAGTCGTTACAAATATTTAATAAAAAATACTACTCATTCCTTTTTAGAAGTACAGTTGATCATGTACATATTTAGCATAAAGTTAGAAGTTAAAAAATTTTATACTTTGGCTCTAGAACACATTTAGGTTTTGTCTGCACAGCTGAATACCAGATCTAAATCAAATTGATAATGCATAGTACAGTAATGATAATTTCAATGCTTATTTCTTTTGTTCTTTTCCTTTGTTTTGTTTTCCACTTGTTATCTTTTTGTCCACTATTAAACACCTTCAAATACCGTCCACTGTTTTAGTACTTCAACTATTTTAGGTATTTAATTTCCATCAGAATGCTGAATTTATACCAAAAACTTCATTGTAGCCATGAAAAAATTTAAATCAATCATATGAGAGTGTCTTGCTCTAAATTTACAGAAAAACTGCTTTGGTGTAAATGGAGACAGAGCATACACTTAAGGCAGTCACAAGTAAATATTTCATTCCACCTTAGCAGAAATCTAAAAATCAAGGTAAAACCTGAAAGCTTTTTTGAACAATCACATAATTCAAAATAAAATTTCTGATTTGCTTTCTATATGAGCAAGATAACATGCTAATAGGCTGTAAAGCAGTGTAGAGAAATATTTACAGGCTGTCATTATTGTAACACATAAGGTTGTATGCAGAATCAATTGTTTTGAATAGAGGCTAAGCAACTTTCTGAAAAATTAAAAGAATTTTCCTTTTCTCCTTGGGGAAATAAAATACATTTAAATAGGCATATTTATAAATAAAGAATAAATACATACTAAATACAACATAATGAAGCATAAAGATAGCTTAATGTGGTATAATTATGTATAAATATGTGTTTTTACATAGAATAAAGTTACACTTGCAAAGAATTGATTTTGATCAGGATGGCATCTTGTGATGCTCAGGCCTTTGGTTCAAATGAAGTAACTTTGAGTGTGACCCATCTGTGACAAGGTTTGTATGATCTGAGGAGTTGTGAAATGCCTATAGGCTGGAAGACACAGGAGATCCTTTCCAAAATTGCATCCAATGCTCCCAAGTATGGACAGCATGTCACCTGGATCCTTGATAGCCCAGTGCCTGCAGGCTTCTGGCTCACCCCAAGCAGCCCAAACACCAGGACCCACACATGGGAAGTGGGACCATGAGAGCACAAGTGTCTGCTGGTAAAGCCCTTCAGAACACCAAATTCAAACAGTCTCAAGAGAAATTTCTCTTTCAGAGTTCGGAGTTAAATTGGAGTGTGGATAAATCTCTCAATTCTTTCCCAAACTGATTCCCCCAGAGCCTGGCTGTGAGCTATACAGGCACTGCTGGAAATGGCAAACACCTATGAAAAAGGCACAAGCATTGCAGAAGGCAGGAGAAGGATGTTGGCCCTGAGTGCTCCTCTGCCCCAGTCTGCCCTGGTGGCTGGCAGGCTGGTGGCCAGCAGGAGCCACCTCTGCTCTTCCCTGCTGGCACATCCTGTCCTGGGAGGGACGGAGCCCAGCCGAGCCCTGCCCTGCTCCCTCTGCACAGGAAGGGTTGCACACCAGGGCTCAGACAGCACACGAGCTGCTGGAAGAGCTCTGAACCTTTCACCATGCTTCTCCCTTTCTCCACTCCTTTTACTATATTTGAATTTAAAAACTTTCTCTATCGTTTGAAATTGAATTTTTGGTTGTTTAATAGAAAAAAGTAACTTTAAACCCTTGACATCACCAGGGAAGAAACAGACCACATACCCAAGCAGTCTCCCAGACTGCTTTCTGGTACTTATTCCAATAGAATGCTAATAATTATGTTAAAAAGCTAATTTAAAAAATCCAATTTTTGGAAAATGGGTTTTCAAAGGGCACATTTAACAACTAGAGAAAGTTCGATCTGATTTCCCCATTAGAAGAGGAAGGAAAATCCAATTTTAATCTATTTTTGTTCTCTTAAAAAGATGATATACAGAAGTTACTTTGAAAATAATCCTTTCAAAGGAGAACCTAGTAGAAGCATGTGCTAAGTTGCAAAGTGCAATTAAACTGTTCCGATAATTCTGCCTGAAAAAATTAGCAGGAGTATTGAGAAGGCAAGTTGTTTTCAAAATGTCCATGGCAGAAATGCTTCTGTGTTAAGCTGGTATTGATTCTGAAACAATCTTACACATGATAAATGAGAGCACATTTAGGAGAGGATTCAGTCATAAGAGCTCACAAATCAATCAGCTTGTCAACGGGCAGACCAAATTCAATTTTTATTCTTAGTAAACTCTTATTTGGTGGTAGGCCATTGTTTACTTTGAAATTGCTCTACAAAGGAATGGGGAAGGAGGGGAAACATGGGAAACAATCTTTCATCAATGTATTAGAATTTGGTATTTCATTTAGGGCTGGGACAGGGAAAATCTGATTGTCCCTTGGGTAATGGAAACCTTTTATCTCCTTCTGGCTGATCATTAACATTTGGTCATGTAATGCCCTTTATCTGCAGCAGCATTTCATAATGATTCTCATACAGTGAGACGTGGCATCACTAATTTGTGACAGAGCACACTGCAATTGGCAGGTCTTACTCTAAAGCAATAACTCTTGCCAAGCCATGCTACATTTCTGACAAACAGTTTTCATTGTGTTCTGATCACTAAAAATTAAAATTGAAGTGAAATAATATGGCAAAGAAAAAACACTAAAAAAATCCCCATGAACCTATTCTCTAGAATTCCCAATCTGCTGGTCCTGAGAAACTCATCAGCAGTAACCTGGCTGGAGCTTGTCAGGTTATTGGAACACCTCCCACTTAACATAATTCAGTTATCTATTAGTGACTTTGCACTGATTTCACTGCTTGATTTCTGAAATGTCAGTGTTTCAGTCTAGACAGTCTGAGCTGAGAGCTACTGGGGATCCACGTGGTTGGGGAGGGATATCCTCTGTGTGAGGCTGCTCAGGCACTTCCCTCTTGCCAGCCTACAGATGATTGACTCTGTGGAAGCATGTAGCCTAAACAAAAAGCCAGAGTAAGTGAGTTGCTGGGCCTTACATGGAAAACTCCCTTAGTAGGAGTCCAAGCCAAGTGTTATTACACCAAAGATCACAGAGAGCTGTACTGCAGGAACAAGTGCAGATATTCTGAGTCATGGGTGATGCAAACAGCTTTTGGGATTTCTCTTCCAGGATTTACTTTTGGAAAGCAAAAATAAGAATATGAACTATTCCTATTACTTTCTCCCTTTTCATTACAATTAAAATGAGAAGTTGGAGACAAAGACTTTTTGAACATAGAACAGAATTCACTGGTGTTTTCTTCTCTATACACAAGCTTGTTTTCTGTCATGATTCTTCTCCTCATTACCTCCTTTGCCCTTAGATATTTATAAGAACATGACCACCTCCCAGTGCCACAGTTGGATATTCACCACTCTTTTGGCTGATAAACCTAGAAATCTGCCAGGCCCACATATTCCTGGAAAGTACCTGTCCATTTGGTTTTTTTCATTTAGTCACCATTAGTTATGTTCCTGCAAATAGTATTTCTGAAGATGTTTATGGAAGAGAACTTTGTGTGGATTTAGCACACATTGCCAGACAAATGTCATACAGATCTAACACTTGGAGCATAGATTTATCCAATAAGGGATCTTTTCCACAGTAAATTAATTGGTTTTGTCATAGACACTCACCAGGAACACAAACCTGCTGGGATGGGTTTTAGTTTTTATTCAACAGGGAGCCAGACTTGGGCAAATTCAGCTGAATTGCTTTGGTTCCTTAAACTTATTTGTTTCTGTTGTTGTACTATAATTGAATAAAAGACTAAAATAAAACCCCAAATATGAAAATCTCTAAATACTTTGTCAGAATTTGTAACAGAATGTGAATTCATGGCTGAGCTTTTAAGGCTGCATCCAGCTGACCCAGAACTCCAACTCCAAACACTCAAAACCTAATAGATTCCAAAATCCTAGTCACAACTGGAAACCTAAGGGTAGAAGTACATGGGCTTAACCACGTGCCTTGTATGAAAGACATCAAGATTGTGTTGAATATAGAGGATAACTCAGCCTGACCCCACTGAAAAAAGAAGATATGTACAAAAGGAAAAGCAATTTAGCAGATTATCTATTTTAAGTCTGTGAGGGTCCCATATTTCAATCATTACTGTGATGTCTAACATCTGAAGGTGAGTGAATCTTAAAAGGCTCTTCTCATCAGCCTGGGAAAACATGTCTTACAGACACTTCCAAGACAACAACTATAAGATGATTAAACATCTTCCAACAAGTTCAACTCCTCCTCCTTTCTCCTGTCTCTTAAAACAATCAAACTTACAGGAAATCCCTAACAAACAAAAGCATTTGGAGGAAATATTGTGTTCTGCTTCTTGTGGTGTAAAGGAAGAAGACGAGAGTATCTTGTTTCACTGTTGTGTTTTAATGAGAAAAACTACCCCCTTGCTTTTTATCCTTCAATTCAGAGCACATGAGAGGCATACTGGAACCCAATAATACTTCCCTGAATGACCAGTAAAAACCTGTTCATTCCACTCATTTTAAAATAATAAAAATTTCCAGACTCTCATGTCAGCCTGAACAATCTGTTAAATGCAGGCACTGGTAAGACACTACTTGAATAATAATTAATTCCTAAATGATTTGGAAGTATGAATTCAACTAATATTAGACATGAAGGTATTTGTTGAGTTTTATTGGATTTTAAGCATAGGTAATTTGTTTTCATTTCCTTCTTTATCACAGATACTTTTGCCATTTTTACTATATAAAATTGGAGTATCATATTCTCTGTTGAAAGCAATATTAAATTACTTTTAGGAAACAAAGAATATTATATATGGGGTTTTTTTCTGATCTGCTTTTAACCAGAAAAAAGCTGCACATCTGGTATATTTTAGTTTTGGGATATGGAATATCTCTGTCTTTCCCAAACATTGTCTACTGTAAACCAAACTGAACAACTTTCGGAAGTGTTCCTTTTTCACTGAAATTTGAACTCTATGGAGAATGCTTGGCATATGGATTAAAAATGGATGTGAAAAACCAGTCATGATTGGAACAAAGGGATTTTTTTAGACCACAGGAATGGATATAAACTTGAAGGTGCAATCCATCCTAGCTTCAGTTATTAGGATATATAATTTAGAAATCAGGACTGGATCTAAGCCAAAGGTGATAAATGAAGACAGCATACTTATAAATGATGGCATTCAGGAAGGAGAAGTACATAGGGGTTTTTTTATGGAGTCTAAGTGCATTTTTATACAGGAATCAAATTTACAGTGCCAGGATACATATTTCAAATGAATCTGAAGTTGTACTGTTTATTTCTGCACTGAATCAGAATTACAGAAAAGCCAAGTAAAGGGTAGTCCCTTCCACTGTGTTCCTGCATAAAAACCAAGTGCCTGTGTCTGAGTGCAAGTAACACAGACTTAAGGTTATGTTAATTCCTAGCCTGATGCAAACTGAACACCCTATGCTGTACAACTGCAATATAATTCCCAGGGTTTTATTACAGAGTAACAGAGCACTTCCTGAATAAAATTAATCAGTAAGAGTAGAATCCTTTCCCATAGGACTAAATTCAAACCATCACTGTTCACTTTTATCTAAGTTCTGAGCTTGAAAAAAGAAAGTAGCCTAGCCAGCTGTTCAGCTGCAGTTTTTTATCTGTAGCTCTCACTGACTGAAAGAAAATCTGATTGAACAACAAAAAGATCAACATATCAGATCTCTTTTTTCATGTATTTGAAATAACAAAAGACCTAAAAACATCTCCAACCTGCCCCATGGAACTAGGACAAGGTAATGCAGCATTGACATGGAAACAGCTTTGGTATTGAGAATCCAAAGTCCCATATGAACACTGAATGAATCTGAAAACTCCAAGGCTAAACTGAATTGTTCATCTACTCCCTCTGAACCAATACTGGGATGAATATAAATTGAGAAAAGCATGTTTCTTTCCTTCATGGATCCTTTTAAACCATGGCAGAAGCAATGGAGGTCAAGATGGCCCCATTTTATGGATTGCTGTTCAATCATAGGCTCATCAAAGTGGAAAAACATGCACTGATTAGAGAGTTGGAGAAAACAACCCTTTACCTTCTATTGGACAGCATCTTCCCTTCCTCCTCATTTGTTTTATGATCCTTGCCTTCAATTGCAAACTACTATAAAAAGCTTCCTGAAATTCTTGGCACTGCCACAGATCTGATTCCACAGTGGCTTCCAGTGATTAACAGAATGCTAGAAAGTGCAAGACAAACAAAGATCAGGTGAATGGGGAAAAGAAAGGAGAGTACCATAAAAAGCACACATAAAGTACATTCCACCAGCAGAGCCAATACTTATAAAAGGAGGGCAGCTTTTGAAAGTCAATCCCTCCCATTCTGAGCAGAAACCAGATGAATTTGTAAAGGTTGCATTTTCTGTGTCTATGAATATATTTTTTTAAAAAATCAGAACTGCAGCTTAACTGGAAGAGAGAGAGCAACAAACAGTGAAATTCATTTGTTTCCCTAAAATCTTGGTCTGTGTCTGAACTCTTTCATTGACCAATAGTAAACTTGATCATGTGCAAATAAATTATTAAAATGTTAACTATAAGGTTGTACATTATAAATCCTGACTATATTATAATTTTTGTTCCTCCAAGCAGCTCCTTAAAATGCATATTTAACTAATTTATCCTACATTTTGCGCCCCTGTGGCCCTGGAAGGTGAAGCAACATCGCTCATAAGAAATATTAACATTGCCTGTTTATCAAGGCATCTGTGAAATACAAAAGCAATAAAAGTGCTAGTGTGCACACTCATTTACTATTGAAATATCACAAAAATTATTCAGTGTCAGAAATCTAATTTTGTATGATATTTCTATATATTTTAGCAGTTAATTTTTTCAGCATTACTGAATTAATATGCTTTGAATACCCCTGTAGCTACAGTGGAAAAATGGACCAACGCACTTATTTAGTGCTGCTACCCAAATCCATTAGACAAATTTTCTTTACAGCAAAGCATTGATGAATGAAATGTCCCATGTTAATGTAAGAATAATCAATTTAGAATGCTTATGACAATTAACAAAGCTGGAGATAAGCCTTGAAAGCACCATGCTTTGTCAGCCCTGATTTGGATTAAACTTGTACTAATAGGATCATTTTTCTTCCAAAAGGTACTCTTTTTAGGCAAACCTATCAATTAATATGAATTATACATGTATAAAAGAACTTATGTCATTAATTAGACAAATTAATTTTTATGATGCAGTGAATAGACTAACACCAGATTATATGAGATATCATTCTCCCAATTCATACGTATTTGGAATAAATGAATAGTTTACATTTGCATGGTTATTACAGAATCAATCACTATTAATCAGTGACACCCTATTGGACAGTTTAATATAATCTGGTTTAAATTTCTCATGGTGACCAGGTATATTCAAGTTCACACTTTTGAAGACAAAGTTTTACTCAGACTTGCATGTTTTCACTGGGAATAACACTACAGACATCCCAGGGAAATACAAGCACAGTGTGTTATGTGCTGTGTATTTCAGTGTATTTGTGATGATAAAAAGAAGCAAATTAAATAAATATAATCTAACTCTTCTGGCATTAATTTTAGCTGTAGAATTGAAAACATCCAAAAATTTAGAAAAGCTTGTGTTAATGCTGGCCCATACTTTGATCCTGAAACACTGTTTCATTTCAGCCACTAGTAATTTACCACTCATGTCTTCCTTTTGCCTTTAAGCCTAATGCATATATGTTTCAAAGGACTGAAAACCTTTACAAAACAAGAAAGTATATTTGAAAAATCAGGCTCTCGGAATCCCCAAATCTGTTTAAATTTTAAAAGTTTGAGTATTTACATGGTAGGTATAATTTGCAAATATAAAGTTTTAAATCACTGCCTAATAGTATCTCCTACATGGAAAAGATAATATAGTGACTTCCATTCAGATGTGTTAGGAACTATTAAACACTTATTAAAGTTATTTTAGAACTTTGCTTGCTTTGCATTTAATGAAGTGAATGAAGGATGGAAAAACCTACACACTTTATGCTCATTCAATTCTTAAAAATTACTTCTCGCCACATACCTCCTTTTATCTGCTATTTATACATTGGCTGTGGCCAAATATAGGGGGAAAATTATTCCCTTCTACCTTAGTTGGCTTTCAGAGAAATAGGATAGCAAACCCTCAGAGAGGAAAGTATGTAAATGACCAGCCTGCCTCTGATAAAGCTCTAGTCTTGGGGAACATGTCCTCTTGCTGAACTAGGGGGAGACAGGAAAACCAGCAGCTGCAGGCACAGCCCCCAAAGACTAATAAACCCCCCCAGCCCTATCAGGAACAACTTTTCCCAAAGAAAACGAAGGGGTCACAGTCCAAG